>VYXF01009743.1:365683-439252 GCA_013397295.1 Polioptila caerulea
ACCCTCCCACCCCTGAATTAGACTATCTACTTAAGAGCCCTACTTTTAAATACATCTCTTAAGTATAGTAATGCCTGTATCATTTTTTGAATTGCCACCCTTTCAGAGAGTTCTGTGTTCTGAAGGCTGCATTTCATGCAGTTCATGCATGGTAAAACCAAAATTGGGTTTTAAAAATGTAAAGCTAAACACATCCTCCAGAAAATCTAGATAATTTTTGCCAAGTGGAGAGGATATCCCTTTTAATGTGTCTGTTCCCGGGGAAAAACCCAACAGGAGACAAATGTGACAGCTGTGAATTTCTGTCTGTGCCTCCTCTCTAATGAAATCTAGATCAGCACTCAACATTTGTCCTAAGAAATTGGGAAATTTTCTACATCAGTGGGGCTAAATTTGGGAAATAAGATGGCTTGCTAAGGCTAAAACTGAACAATTGTTAATGGTAGCAACAGGTGTGCCAGCTGCCTACAGACTGCTCATGAATACATTAGTACACAGTTAATAGTAAAACAGTTCCGTCAGAAGGGGTCTTAACTTTCCACTGATTCATCAATTATCTGTATACTGAAGGATCAGTAAATGATGTACATTATTTGAATAGTCATAAGTTTACATTCAAAGAGTATATTCTGTCTCTTGGCATTGTCTAATTTATCTTCTGACCCATGCTCCTGTCATCTATATTAGATGACAAAGTAAACAAGCAGATGTAATTGTAGCAGACTTAGGGAGGGCATGGAAAACATAATTGCCAAAGCTGCCAGTGGGACTGGACTAAGACATGTAGGTAAATGCTGATATTAACCAAAAAACAACAAAACAAACTAAAATAAGCATTTATTGAATGTGTGTGAAGACACATTCAATGAAGAGATAGAGGGAAAACCCAAAAATAACTAATAAAAAAAGGAACTAGCTCAGTATTTGGGAAAAGGGTTCTACATTGGTTCTTGAAGTTTGCCATATGTTTAATCTTTTTCAGTTTTATGTTTTTACCTGTCATATTTTCTTGTTATCTGTTTCATATAATGGATTTTCATTCTTATCTCTTGTAATAACAAAATTGGTAAAATACAAACCTAGAAAAGGTTCACATTCACCAAGCAACCAAACATAAAAAAAAATATTAGAAGTTGAATCAGATACTGAGTAATGTACCCTTTCAAAGGCATTACCTGAGCCTAAGTAGAAAAATGTACATGACTGAAATTTTTGAGCTAGCACTAACCTCAGCTTGTTCATGTGGTTCAACCCTGTGGCCCCTGGACAGGGCTTTTTCAAACCTTAGAAGCAGTAAAACCTCATTAGTACAGATCACAGGCTCAGCCATAATACATCCTTAGCAGTTCTGCAGATTGTTTTATTGTGCTCATCATGTACCTTACAACAGATGTACCTTAAAAGGTGCAGAGAACATGAACATTAAATGATAAAGAAAAAAGGGGAATCATTCATATTTAATACCTAGAGAGAAATTTCTCCTTAACTAGTTTAAAAAAGCTAATAATTTATCTATGATTTTCCTGGTAAAGTTTCCCATTTAAACATGTGAGGGAAACTTTACAATACATTTTGCCATTTGGGAGACTATCCATAAGTATTTTCAATCCTTCTTCATCTGTTACATAAAAGGACTGGAAAAAGCTGCAGTGCTTTACAGAAGATTCTGGTATTATTAAGGAAAAGAGGAAAAAAACACATAGAAATTGTTCCTGTCAACAATGTTTTGTGTACTAAATTCGTTAGCTGTTGTAGTGCAAAATGAAATCATGAACCAATGAAATACAGCAAAAACATCAATTTTGTGTGTGAGGAGCTTGGATAATTCTATTATAACACTGTGCCAAGCTCTACAAACATTAATCAGAAGGTAATAACTTGAAGTATGCATTTAAATAACAAACCAAAAGAAAAAAAGGACTATCAATCTATTGTTTAATGAAAGAGTTTTCTAGGTGACAGGGTATAAGTGACTTGCTAGGGTGTGCAAGTGAACAGAAAGGCACAATATTCAGTGATGGTTACCAGGGAGGGCAGGGGAGGGAAGTGACAACTGAGCTCAGCTTGGAAGCTGAGGAGCAAAGAAAAGCATATTTTGCTCCTGTATTCAACATAAAGACAAATCCCACAAAATTTGAAGACAATGACAAAATAATTTGGTTTTAATTTTTGAGGATAGTGACAAAGGAATTAAAAGTTTTTAAGTGCTCTTGTTTAAATGTAATACATGTTTATTTGGTTGTCAGGGGCTCTGAAATGACACTGCCTCTAAAAAAGAGGAAGCTGAACAAAACCACTTATGGGAGGATAAGATGACAATACATGTTACCCTGCTAATGTTTCTGAAAACCAAGTAGAAATGTATGAAATATAACCATGTCACAGTTCATAAAGTTTTCTATTAGTTTCATCTAGAAGAACTAGCAAGTAGCCCTGCACCAGAAAATTTCTGCATGCCAGATGATACAAGAGAAAAAGATTCTCCACTCTCCAATATTCTCTGGCAATAGAGAATAATCATTTGCTGCCTTATGAGAAAAAGGAATTCATAACACATTGCATAACAACAAAAGTTATTATTCATCACATTTTAATAAAATTGTTACCTTCAAGTTAACCATTAAATAAGAGGAGGTAAAAAAAACAAGTAAATTACTTTTTCTTGGATCTCTGGTTTGAAGTTGTTTATTTTGTGCAATAAAAAAACCTAAAGAGGATTTTTCAGTAATCACTGGATTACTAAAGAAAAGCTGAGACTGAAAACCAAATTTAATTCCAACATTTCTATGTGCCCTGCCTTGTAAGGTGGAATCTGGGGGCTTCCATTTTTGACTTCACAACAGCGTGCTCAGAGGACTGACCACCAGACTTATTTGTTTTCTCTAGTGAAACATGGCTANGCTGAGACTGGAAACCAAATTTAATTCCTTCCAACATTTCTATGTGCCCTGCCTTGTAAGGAGGAATCTGGGGGCTTCCTTGACTTCACAACAGCGTGCTCAGAGGACTGACCACCAGACTTATTTATTTGTTTTCTCTAGTGAAACATGGCTAGGAACCCTCCAAATTGAGAACAAGATTGAACCCAGATCTCTTATTTCTTTGACAAGTATCTCAAGAGCTTTATCAGAGCCTGATGGTTTCATCTCTCATTTATACTTTACATTCAAAGATTAAATCCTATCCCTCTCTTTTAAACAGAATTAAAACAAAACTTAGGAAGGGATCCCAGGAGCAGTTCCCTCCTAACAACATTTGCTCAGATAGCTACATGCATGAGGACAAGAGTTCAGTGCCATTCCTCTTGTTAGTGCTTTCAGTTGACTGACTTCCTTAATCCCTCTGCTCAGTACAAGAGTTCTAATAGATTAACTTTTTCATAGAATCAAAAATTGTTTGGGTTGGAAGGGATATCAAAGTTCTAGTTCCATCCCCTCTGCCATGGGCAGGGACACCTTCCTCTAGACCAGGTTGCTCAGAGCTCTATCCAGCCTGGCCTTAAACACTTCCAGGAATGGGATGTCACATCTTTTTGGACAGCCTGCTCCAGTGCCTTATCACCCTCACAATGAAGAACTTCTTAGTATGTAATCTAAATCTCTTTCTGTTTGAAATAATTTCCCTTGTCCTGTTTACATGCTCTTGTAAAAAATTCGTCTGTCTGTCTGCTTTGTGGACTCCCTTCAGTCACTGGAAGGCCACAATTTGGTCACCCTGGAGCCTGGTGACCTCTTTTCCAGGCTGAACAAATCCAATTCTATCAGACATTTCTAATAGGAGAGGTGCTCCATCCCTCTAATCATCTTGGTGGCCTCGTTTCACTACAACAGGCTGATGGTCTTCCTGTACAGGGAACCCTAAAACCTTTTAACAAGAAAGCCTTAACTTCTCCTAAGCTCCTTTGGCAAATATAATGGGGGAAGGTGGTGATCAAGTTGGAATGGTTTCTCCATCCCTCAGGCGCTACATATTTTAATATACCAATACTACTGATCTTCCATAAAACTGGGGTTTTTTCACCTTTTTCGTCTTATATCCCTTCTACTTTGAAACAGTTCTTACTGGTCATTATATGTCTCTATTTACAAGTTATACTCTTAACCAGAACTGTAGAATTAACTATACTTCTTTCTTATACTCCTAAAGTTTTAATTTTGCAAAATTAAAGCACACCAAGCTCAAAATTTAGGGTTTTTTTCCTTTTTAATTTTTTTTTCTAGCAGTCATATATCAGCAAAAGAGCTTGTTTAATATTAGAAACATGATTTCCACATGCAATAATTGTGTGGGTCAGTCCCTTAGTATAACTTATTCAACAAGTCATTATTCTATCCTTACTCTAAATGGCAATGTATTCCTGTAAGTATTTTCCTAATGATTTCAGTTAAGGATTATTAACCCTCTTTTCCCTAAAGAATTCAGCTGGAGTTCTCAAGGGCCACGGTATTGATATTCTATAGCTGTGAAAGGCGGAGACAAGCAATTATCCAAGTCCAAAAATTTAATGATACTTGGGTGGATTTGAAACCTCCACACTCTTTGCCCATTATATTAGAGGTCTACATGCTGTAGTTTCCATGTTTTAGAAAATAACGTTTTAGGTTTATCATTCAAATTATTTCATTTATTTTAACTTTTTATTTCTATTTGTATTTTTAATTTTTATACTTTTTACTGCTTGCACTGAAAAATCTTTGTCACTTTCTCAGTACACCTCCCTAATATATAGAGTACTGTGCTACTTTAAAGTTCTGTACTACTTTTTCCTCTAGTTCCAGGGCTCTTGGAGATTTAGATTATGTTTGATTATTTAAACCATTAGCAATTTTTCAGTACTGCTAAGGCACGATTTTATTTTAAATTGACAAATTGCCTATCACTTGGCGTCAGTGCTAAAAACAAAACCAAAATTCATTTATCCTCATAAAATAAATAAATCAATGAATAAATGTAGAATTCAGAAGTTAACCACAATTAAGTTGAGCTTTGTTTAGATGAATGTTTCCTGATTGCAGCAAAGTGGTGATACCAACATTTGGGATTTTATGAAGGGTAGAAAGTCACTTTGGTTTTGTTATGGAAAGTACACACATGTAGACAATTTATAAGGCATTCAGTCTGAGGGGGACCCATGGTGTTTCAAGGCTACCTAAAATCTGAGACTTTTTTTAAATAATAAGTCCTATTTTTGTAAAAGGAGTGGATTTTAAGTATGTTTGTTTAACATCACTGTTAAAAAAATATGCAGCTATGAGTGAGAAGATCATGAGTGGAAGAGGGCAAGTATGGAAGGCACCTGGGACTATCAGCCTTGATATCTCACACACCACAAAGGCAAAGCACTGAGGGTTATTTTGACTGTCAGCTTTAAATAACAGCCAATTCCCTGCTCCCTTTCTGTTTACCATATGTTTCACAAACAAGGAGGTTCACACTGTTACAAAATGTTAGGCTGTAGTGATGGGCGCAGTGACCTTTATATTGTGTCACATCCTGTAGAAAGGTATCTGTGGTGATAGATTAGATTGTATTTTCCTTTCTGACCGTGCCACTTCATGCAGGAGCCTTTTTTTTACAATTGCTGAGATTGCCTGGGAAATTGGATTCCCATTTGCAAGCAGTCTTTTGATTTTTTTAAATTCTAATTATCAACAATATATTGGAGTTTAAACTTCATAAGCTGCACTGCAGGTTCCTGGAATTATGAAGTATTTTGCTGATTGTGTAGCTATTGACTTCTGTTATGCAAGATACAGTTTTGAACACTGGACTATTACATGCACCAATATTATATAAAACACAGGCTTTTCTCCATGCATTTACCATTAGCTTTACGTGGTACAGTATGTTTTCTAGGGGCTCTAGTTTTCCAGGAAGGCTTTGGACAGAATATCATGTTAAAAATAGAAACCTCAATTTATGAGGAAAATATTTCAAAGTATTCAAATTGTTATGGGAGTGCAGAAAATTCTAGATTTCATATTACAGATGACAGTCTATGTTTATATTATATATTAATACATATCCTTTATATTTCCAGAGTTTCCCAACCTAAGGAAAGCCTTTACACAACTTATAAGACCTTCTAGAATTAAAAAAAAAAACCCTTGGACAGGTGTAAATAATCCAGTTAAATATTTCAGAGATTCAACAAGAACACAAAGGGAGGATAGAGTTCATGTTCTCCAATAGTATAAGAGGATTCTGGGGTTTGATAGCTCTTAAAATATCGTCACAGGTCTTTTTCTACCAGCTTCTTTTCCTGTTAGCTGTCAGGGCATAGTCCTGAGCAACCTCTCCTGTCGTTATCCCTACTTGGAGCAGGGGGTGGACCAGAACTCAGAAAACCCCTCTGTTCTTACTGGCACAGCAGAAAAAAATTCTGGCAGTTTTTCTAGGACATTTTCTTGGTGTTTTAATAATTACAAGTTGCTCACCTATAATGGTCTCAGTATAAACAGTGAATTCTTAGAGGTATAACATTTTAGCTGTACTGAATGCATTTCCTTTTAACATTCCAGCAGATTTCCAAAAAGAGAACTAGTCAGAGATCACCAGCCAGTTCCCTTGATAGCACTGCACCCTAAAGGAAAGTTCTGTACACTGGGCTGCCTTCTGCCCCCCTCATGTCAAGAGGTAATTCCTCAAGTAATCCCTCACTTCCCTATTATACATTGGTGTATAATATCATTATAAATAGACATTGTTGAGTTGAATATGGGAGATTCTGCTTTGCTGTTGTGCAATGCATTTGATTGAACTTGCTCTTCTGCTTTCCACACTTCCACCAGGCCAAACATGCTCCCCACATAGCCTATCAATAACAATCTTATTTTAACAAAAAATTATTCCTCAGCTACAAAACATCTCACCTAGGATGTGCCCCTATGAAAAGTTTATTTTCTAAGTAGATTATGTTTTTATTTCTTTCCATCTTCTAATTTTTTCCCTGTGATGAGGCCTTTGATTTTTTTACAAAAAACTGACACTATATTTAAGAAAAGATAATAAGCATATTTCAGAGGACTCACTCTTTTACTCTCTGTGAGACATCAAAATTAACTGAAGCAACTCTGGCACTATTTCTTCTGGATTCTTCAGAGCTTGCTGTAATACATTTCATCCAAATCTATGCTCATATTCCAATTTATTCAGTTTTTCTTTCACATTTCTGCTTCAAATGTCACTTTTTTCCCTTTAACTATTAGATTACATACCACTAAACTGAGAAATAGCCTTAATCAGGACATTTCCCAAGGAATGGAATTAAACCTAATGATACTTATCAGCAAGAACTGCAGCTTAATTGGGATGGTAATTTGCTTAACTGGGATGCCTGTAGGTTATTTACTGTAATCAGATAAGGACATCTGATCCTTATTTTCCCAAGAAGGTTATCAAAAGTGCTAGTTCTAGAAAGATGTTGTAATTATATATATGTAATATTTCAAGAGTGATACCCTCATTTGAGTTACTCAGCTGTTTGCAGCTGCATTGTATCTTTATTCACCATACAGGCTATAGCACAGATACCCTCCTTTCAAGCACAGAGACCAAGAAAGTGACATCCCAAATTCTCTCTAAACCTTAGGGCAGAACATAGTAGCTCATGTTATGAAAGAACTGGGAACTCGCTTATTCACCATAGCAAGATCATGTAACCAGGATTGGACCCATGAAATAGTTAAATAATGGTTAATAACAACTACAGAGTAGTTAATGCCAGCAAAAAAATTATTATTGTAAGGTCCTTGAGGGTGTACACATACAACAAGGACTTAAGACACAGTGATTTTATAACTGCAAATGCTGTCTCTGAACTATATAGCAGGCTACATCTCTGGGATGGCTATGTTATAGAGTGTTCAGGAGAGTGTTTCAATATGCTACCTTATTTCACTATATTTTAGCTCACTTGGTGAAATATAACAAAAGTTGAACTGCTGATGACACAATAGAATTTTCAGCTCCTCAATGAGACAATAGTTTTGAGATGGGTAGAGTAACAGAAAGATTCTTCAGACTCAAAATAGCATTTTTCTAATTATACTCCATCACAGCATTATGCAGATGAAAGTATTCAGACTCTCAGTACTAGGCATAATGGAACCAATCATGCAAAGCATCACTTTCAAGATAGAGGTTGTTACAATTAGGACTAAAACTGACAAAAAAACACCCCCTGATTATTTTTTTTTCTTTCCCATTATTAATAATTTTCCTTCAAGTTGAGTGCAGCAGAGCTTTAAAAGTTATGGCTAATGGACAATCCCTCTTTGACTTTTCTCTTCCTGAAATTTGCTGTTTCTCTTTTCACTCAGTTGAGTCTCATGCTTTGCTTGAAGGTCAGGAGTTTACTGCATATAAGCTATTAAAGATCTTGGAAAGCAACTACTCTTTCTTTTGCTTTTCATTCTCCAACAGACATTTCTGCTTTCTGTATCATTGTATAAGACAGTGCTGAGCCCAGGAACCATTTGCAGGAAGGAATAAAATCTGAATATTTCCCTAAAGCTACCTTACTTGCTCTTCATTTTTTTTGCAACTACTGATATGGAAAGGAATCTTTACAAATTCATTAATTCACAACAACCGACATGGTCACTATAGTTTCTTGGACAAGGGAAAGACAATATTAACTTATAAGAGAGGTCTGATAGCTGTTTTGCAGCTTCTCAGATTGTTTTCACTCAGCAATCACAACCCAGTAAAAACTCACAGAGTTCATATGTTCATTGCAGGACCTCATTGACAGACAAGAAACAGGCAAGGGAATGCATAAATATGCAGTGAACTTAAAGAAGCATTTATATACTCAGTCATACAGATATTCTTTCTGATCCTACTGTTGCTGACGTCATTGGAGGTAATATTCTCCACCTGACTCATTTTCCCAACTGAAACAAAGTATTTCTGTTTAACAGTTCCATTTTATCAATATATTTTGACTTAGATTTCTAGGACAGTTGAATAAAGAACAACTTCAAGCTATTTTGGCATGCTTTGAGAGATTGATCAAGCTTTTGAAATGGCTCTGTATAGCAGGGGTCATAATGAGCTCTTTTAGCAACCTCCAGAGACGCTCTACTATGTGCAGCAATACTGTACAGCTTCTACAGAATATTCCTAGACATCAATCTTTTGACAGATATCTGTAAAAAACCCAAAGCTTTTCAAGGCAGCGTGCAGACTGTTCCCTGACCCAGATCCATTAGTGTGTGCTAGATTGGTGATGATGACAAAGGCTGTAAAGCTCTGGCAGCTCTTTCCCAGGAGTTTAGTGCTGCTGACACTTTTGGAGCTGACTTGAATTCCACGTTCCTGTGTCAGAGCTCTGCTCTTGCTCTTTGCAGTGTCTCCGTGATCCTACTGTCAGATATATGTTTCCAGTCAAAAACATGAGTAGTCTCTAAAATCTAAAGAGGAAATTTGGATATACAGTGAGTAGTATAGCCACATAGAAACACCAGTGAGTTCTTTTGAACCTAACTGAGCTAGTTTCACCTTTGAATTCTCTGTGGGAGCCATCAGAACCACATACACAGATGCTGGATACTTCTTGCTCTGTACTGTAATCAGCCATTCTTCTCATTCTTACAGCTATTCACAGTGATTCTATTTAGGATTTTTTCAGAGTGTCCCCTCACTGTGTAATCTAGATGGAGACAAATATTTCTTGATCCAAGATCTCTTGATCTCTTTATTCCTGGAAGTATGAGATTATGATGATGAATGAAATTGTTTTTGCTTTCATTTTTTTCTACACAATATTCAACCTGCATTATCTGACATTCAAAATTTAACTATATTTTACATTTAAGAAAGTATATCAAGAGCTCACTGTTCTTTTATCAAAAGATATGAGTTAAAATAATTTTGTGGCTTTTATTTATGTGAAAAAAATCCTTTTATGAATTTAGACAACTTGTAGCTACTTAAATAAGATGTATCTCTACAGCATACTTTAAAAGATTTTTCCAGCTATAAAGATTTTATTTACAGATGTCTTTGCACTTAAGGGATCTTGAGTTTACACATAAATAAAAGCAGTTTCCAAGACTAAATTCTTCAGACTATTAAATCCTTGCACATTTAGACTATAAGGATGCATAATCTTCCTGTGACCTTGATGCAAAACTACATTACTAGCTAGTGAAACAATAAAGACATCATATTTAATTCCACAAGTAGGAATATCTTTCATTTTCATTACAGAAGTGCAGGATTTATTGTTACATCTGAATAAATAACTTGCCCTTGAAAAATAGTGTAAAAATGTGATACTTTAGGATATTTTTTAAAAATCCTAATTTTGTGCCAAATTTGCAAATAAGTTTGGCTTAAAAAACCAGTTCTTTCATCCAAACAAACATCTCATTTGAAAATAAAGATTAATTTAAAAAGGAAAAACATTTGGAAAATTCCAAAAGCCAAAATCAAATGGCTTAGAGCAAATGTCATTTTGACTCAACAACTTAACTTTAAGCTGTTCGAATGAGAAATTATTTTGTATTTTTAAAAACTCTTAGATCTGGCTTAACAAAAAACGATGCATTCATCTTTTTTTGGTTGGTTTTGCTTTGTTTATATATAACATATCATTTAGCTAGGAGACAGGGTAGTATTTTTATTAAAGGAATCATGTCCAAAAGTCCCAAATTTATCTCATCATTTAGCTCTGTTGGAGATATTTTATTTTTTTGCTTTTTTAGTTTAGAACAAACCAAAATAAAAAGGAAGACAATATAAATATAATGGTCTTACAGAGATTTTTGCCCATCATAAAATATGTGTAACACTTTAGAGGTTTTAGACTCTTTTAAAAATTGAATTATAAAATCCCAGGAATACTGAGTGCACGTAATTATACTCATGCAGTCTTATAGGGAAAATCTATAGGGAAAATCACAGGTAAGTAAAGTTTTGCTATGGTAATTGAAGTGTCTCCCACTTCCAGCATACTTTGTTCTAGGTGCTTACTGAAACTCATGTCTTTCATACAGGGATTGGTCAGCGGATCTTAAACAATTTACAGTGACTCTAAAACCAATTTTTTTACTTTCTAAAATAAACAAACCCTCAATTTCACTTTTTCCTAATTCACCAGAATGTGATTTGCAACAGTTTAGGAGCTGACCTCTGAGCTGTGCTAGCAGTCAATACAGCAAGATAAACCAGAGGGGTTCTGAAAGCTGCTTCAGGGAACAACTTTTCCCAGCTAAGCCATTCCCAGAACAAATCAGCCTTTACATAGTAGTTCAGTGCCAGCTGAGGAGACCAGCCTCACTTAAATCATTAACAATGATCTAAACACAAACTGAGATACAATTATTAATTTATTAGTCATTAATATTTAATAATGCCTTAATTATCATTGAGGTAATTTATTTTTCATTGAATCTCACACAGGCTTGTAAAGTTCAGACTTTTTTCTTTGAGCTCTTATGATAGTATCCTTTGGACAATGCATTTTTTTGGCTTAAACCTAAGATTGTTCTGAAGACATATCCTCATCCAGTTCCAAAGTAACTGTTATAAAATGTATTATTGAGTCATGAAAATGCGTTTCTTTTCTGTAAGCCCTACACTGTAAACTGGTGTTCATTGATTTGCTTGTGAGTCTGTGTGTATTATTAAGATATGGTAACCTTATGCTGGGTTGAGGAAATCAGAATAGCAGAAACCTTCTCTAAGGAAACTGAAAAAGGAAGGAAACAACATTAAAAGAGGAAAACCAAAATCTTACATTTTCCTTAGGCAGCATTCCCAACTATACAAAATAGGATATTAATGTTATTAAAATCAGAGTGTAGTAGTTCATGTAAATGTTTAATCTAAAAACTCACTTTCTATAACTAAATCCACCATCTCAGTAATGGTCACATTTTTGTAACTGAATTTGAAATTTGTTTGCAATTCCTAACCTGTGGGCCTTCAGTGATTATACTCCAAAGCAGCAACTTGACCATCTGAGCAGTCATCAGGGTCAAGCAATGCTTTTCCTTTGCCCTTCTAAAGCACCATTTGGAAAACTGTTGATTATATGTTTTATTAGTTACTTCAAACCTAGTCTGAAACACCCATTTCCATCTTATTAAATTAACCTACTTAGATCCTGATAAACATAATCTTAAGATTTTTGCATTTTAATATCCCTGTGATCAAGAGGACATTGTAAGCATAACGTACATATAAAAGTTTTATATATGTATTAAAAATATTGATGTATAAATTAATGAACTTCAATATTTATCTCCCTTTATAAGACTGAAATATTCAAACACTAGAATTCCTACTAAACAGAATCTAAACTTGAAATGGTTTCTCAGTAGTAATTCTTTTTTCACTGTCACTCTTGAAATAATGTAGTAGTGCAAACTCTTCTTGCTGGACTACTAAAAATAAACAACTAAAGACAAAAAAAATTAAAATATGTGATGCTTATCCTTCCTACCCTTTAAATAAATTGTTTTGGTAATAACACACACTGAAAAATTACGTCCGTACTTCCTCAAATCTTGGAAAATGTATCACTTCTTTTGTTTAGTGCATTCTTTTGAGAAGCACTTTTATGCTTATTATGTAGGTAAATGAACTTTAGGACATGAAACTTTTAGAATATAAAATTAAAATAATATATTATAAAAAAATATGTGCATTAAAATCATAAGATAAAATACAGCAAGCACATGAAAGCTTCTTTTGGATTTATTTCTGGAAATTTTCCATAGAAATTTCCATAAAAAGGAGAAGAACTGATACTATAGCTCTGGCTTTTTTTTGTTTTTTTTAATGTGGGCTTTTTTGCTTCTGGTAGGTTGGGAGTCTCTTGTGGAAACAAAAACATTTTGTTAAATGTTCAACTTGTTAGTGGCCTAAAATTCGACTAAATATTAATTAATTGAAGTAAAATGATCCTGTTCCAAATTAAATTTTATGTAGTCAACATACTTTGCTAATAGAGAAAACTTTAAAATGTGGTCCCATTACATCTCAGTAGTTGATGGGCACAGCAGGTATTTTAAGAAAACAATTTTTGTACTAAAACTGGCTTTTAGGTATATAGTATATGCCTAGAAACCTCAACCAAAATGATACATGCCTGAGAGACTATAGTCCTAGAAATTCTCAGGCCAGTTTATTCTGGCTTTTAATTTCTCTGAGAGACAAAAATGTAAACAAATTGAAACAATTTTAAATTACTTTTCACTCGTGACATTAACCTCCTTTCCTACACAGATATAAATCTCTCATAGGCATAAAGAAGATCATTAACCTTCTGCCAAAATGTTTTCCAATAACTGAAGAACAAATTAAAAAAGTCAAAAGTCGGCCCAATTTTCTGACTGAAACAAGTAAACAGCTTTGAGTTCAGGATAATCTGATCTCTTTCAAAGCCTAGAAGGCAAGAAAGAGCTCTGACAAAGAAAGCTCTAAATAACAAGGTCAAAGGAGGATAGATTCTTCAAAATGGGACCAAATAATTACAAACTAATCCATTCCTAGGATAAAATGTTACAGTGTTATTACTTCTGATTTATTAAAAAAATAATCACTATATTTTTTTTTTCCTAACAAGGACTGAAAGAACAGGCTAGAGCTTCTTTTTTCCTTTTTTGTCCCCCAGGAGATATAAAATCAGTCTCAAGCTGCTCCAGCTTCGAATTCCTGACAATATGGAAAACATACTCCTATCCAGCAACACAAGTCAATGGGCTAGGAATTACACCCTTGGATCAGTCCCAGCTAAACCATCTTAGAAAGTAAAATTACGTGCAACCTTGGAGTTTCTACAGACAAACAATGATTTTTTCCCAAGTCTGATGAATAAGAAAATGCAGATTATACTTCAGTTCGTATCAGAATATTTCCTTTTTATGTAACTCTTAACCTTGGTATGATAAAATAAACATTATGTTTTCTACAAGAGTTCACCAAATGTTCAACTATAATGTTAGTAGTTTTGTTATGTAGAGTCTTATGGATAATTGCCATCCATATGAAATTAAAACTTCAGTAATTATGTTGTGCCTGGTTGAATTTCTAAAAGCATTGAAAACAGGGCATTTCAGCATCCTAGAGTCCACAAACTAGTAAAAAGTAATTAGACACTTTAATAACTCTTTGGCTAGAGCATCAAGAAAACCTACTAACAGGTTCCTATTAGTTTTTGTTTTGCATGGTACATACCCACAAAAACTCCCACACAAAGCAAAACTTTGTTTAGTGCAGGCCTTCTGTTCAATTTTTGTAGAACAGAGAAGCAATCATTAAGAAAGCGCTAATGACATGTTTAACCACTACCAGACCTGAGTTTAGTAGGAACTTCAAGAATTTTTTCTGTTGTGAAGTTCCTTAGAAATTTTATCATACTTAGCTTTCACTTGAAAATACACATGAGCTCTGGTGAACTACATTTCAGTGAGCTTAACACTGCAATTTTTGTAATAGGGGTAGCCCTTTTGACAGGAGGATCTTCTCCTCTGGATAAGTGCACATTGCATTTGCCTCATCTTGTGATTTAAACCATTGGTGTTTTAGCTGCTAGCACAGAGATTAACATCATCATCAAACAGTTATTAAGTGTCTGGAGAATTGAGTCTCAATCACTAACAGGCAAAGAGATACCTAAAACATTCATGTAGAAAAGTTGTGGGCTGTAGATGTCTAAAAAAGCATACACTAAATGGGAAAAAATAAATCTAACAGTATGCTTGACTGGTCACCTCTGAAATAAAGGCCCTGCTAGAAAAACAAGTCACAAGTATTTTCTCATATATGTCTCGTCGCTGTAAAGTACTCAGATTAAACCCTATTGCTGAGCTTAAAACATTATGGCCTTTTTTATATAGTTTTTATCAAACTCAAACTCATTATGATGCTCTTCTTTAGAAGCAAATGTTACAGGAAAATGCAGAAACAAGGATGAATGTAGGTTTGCCCTCAGGCAGTCCTGACTGTAGGCAGATTCAAAAATGTGAGATGTATCTAGTTTTCCCTCTGTCAAAATATGCTTATGATATTATTGTTATTAAATTTTAAGGTACTTCAAAATACTAATATTACATGTTTTTAATTATTAAAATATAAATATTCAGATTAAAATATTAAATAAAAATTTTACAAGTATATTTAAGATACCAGCAAGAAATATGCATAGTCTACTATTATACCAATCTCCATGATTGATATCATCAATCATAAAATGATATATAAGATAATTTTCTAATGTGTTAATTCTATCTAATAAAGTCTTCATTCAAAATTATTTTAAGAGACATATATAAAATTTCCCCAAAGAAGCCTCCCAGTAATTTTGTATAAGGCACCCTGCAGCTTCATGTGCTGCTGTTTATAATATACCCATAAAAATAAGAATGAAAAATGAGAACTTTCACAAGATTTTCAGAACCAAAATTTCTGGAAAGAAAATCTCTTCCTTCATCAGTTCACAGCAGAACTTCTAAATGAACTAGTTTCCACTGTTTCCCCTTTATAGAGTTTTATCACACTTCCTTCTCAGTCCTGATTTCCCTTGCTTATCACACACACAAGTTTAGCACCATGACTAAGACATTTCTGGGTTCAACATGTATGCAAATTTTTATGTGCAGAATATGATATTGTAGTAGCACTAAATTGCAAAGTCACGTCTTCAGAAGTTTTTTAATACCACAAAGTTTCAGGAGTACCCAATAACTTGAAAATATGGGTAGAGATACAGTTCAGTCACAGCAAAAAAAAAAAAAAATAAATTAAAGGATGACTGAAAAATTGTGTTTTATTCCTGACTATCCTTATAAACTCCTCAACTTTCCAAAATTTTGTCAGAAAATTCAAATGTCAGAAATTCAGTCGATTAGTTCTAGGAACAGCTGACACATAGCACCATCACTGAAAGTGATGCAGCAGCTGAGCAGTTGAGCACACCTATGTTCTACTTTCTCTTTCTTCCTCTAATTCTTGCAAATGGAATCAACTAATCAAAGTAATGCTTTACATAGTACTTAGGAAGTGAATAGAGATGAACTTTCCTCATCTCTGCTACATTTAAAAATTATTCCAACAGGGGAATATTTTCAATGCCCCAAAAGGCAATTATGACTCATTGGGGTAGAAAGCAAGAGTGGCACCTGAAACAATATCCCAAGTTTGTTCAGAGGGAACAAGAAAAACAAGGAACCTAATAGGCTAACCTCTGCTATAAAGATGAAATAATGTCACAGTCTTTCTGCATCTCGAATCTGTGCAGTTCATCTTCTCACTCCAGGCAAAAGTCTGCTGATCACTGCCCTTAAGTTCTTCTGGAGTCCACAGTAGCAAGCAGCACAGCTTCAAAGGGAGATGTGGAGGGCTTCCCTCACAGTCCCACATTCTTCATGACCAACATGCTCTCCAGAGAAGTGAGAAGTCAGTTGGGATTACTCCAGGATAGAGGTGAATAACTATCTGGGATCCCAAGCAGTGGAACCCCAACAATTAATTGTATAAAAACATCACCTTTTCCTCTGGTTTTTGAGCTTAGACATTCACATTCAGATGGAGGTTAAGGGGCTCTAAACTCCACATATTCTCTTCTGGTGCCCCATCTTGAGCAGCTTGTATCGTGTCACAGCTTTCCAGACTGAGTTAGTCGGGCCAGGGAAGCCAGCATGTTGCCTAACAGAACAGAGGCCAGACGTAGGAAACAGGATTAAAATGCTAGACTTTTTCCATGGGCAATTCTGATTTGCCTGATGAATCAGGTATTATTAATTGAGCAAGGGAAGTAGATAAGTTATTGTAGTATCACAGTCAGTCTGTGCAGTTGATGAGAATTGGGGTTGCTTAATTCCTAACATGATAAAGACTTTAAAAGTTAATGTGCAGCTTGTACTGAATAATAACAGGAAAATAATATAATGAATAGTTTATCATCACTTAATTAAATTTTCAGGATACAAGGGATACTAAGCAATTAAGCAAATATTCTGTACTTAAGGGCATAATTAAAGGGCCTTCCTGCTTCCTGCATATAACATAATTTCAAAAACTACTTATTTCTCATGATCATTTCTACCAGGAAATACCTGTGGGGCAGAG
Source organism: Polioptila caerulea (assembly GCA_013397295.1). NCBI lineage: Eukaryota > Metazoa > Chordata > Aves > Passeriformes > Certhiidae > Polioptila > Polioptila caerulea. The sequence continues at coordinate 382,766 of VYXF01009743.1, forward strand.
AACAGATTATGCAGCAACATTTCATTGTTTCCTCAAGCTGTCGCAATTGAAAAAATACTATAAACAATCTACATAATAATAATTCATAAGAGCAATTGTTTGTTTAGTCTAGCATATAAAGGGTCAACGCATTATAACTAGATTGCTGAAATAATATAATGTAAGCTTTACAACAGTTTGATACCTGTGAATGATTCATCATGCCCTTCCATCTGTAGCTAATAAAATCTAACTGTCACTCTGCTTTTGAACCTGCTAGCTGTAAATTTTATGCAATGGAGTGTTTTGAGACACTCCATTAGATGTTGTCTAAGGCCAACAAATATGTATGCAAACATAGTAATATTTTAGGAAAAAAACTCAGGATTTATAGACCAAGGGTTTTTTTAATCTAGTATAATTTATCAGAATATGTACTGGTTTGGAAGTCCACATAAGCACTCTTGGGATTCAGAACACTACAGTCAATTTTCAGTTTTGGATTTTCAGTCATAGGAGTAAAATTAACAGAAAAAGACATTTCAAATTAATTCAGTATAAATATATCAATTGATTTAGGCTCACGCGTTCCTTCTTTCTCAATTTATCCTGCTATTTGAAACATTCTTGCCATCATGGCATCATAAACTGTTAGAAGCAAGAATTCAAAAAAAGCAACCACCCGTAGTTCTGTAGTATCTGCAGTGTAGCTCTGTTTGTAGAGGCCTTATTAAACTGGTTCAGTAGGATGCTATGACAGAGGTATTGACTAATTTGATTTACATTAAATATTCATTATTCCATTGGTCTCTACAACAATATCATCTATCCCATTTCTCCTAGGTATCTTGCCACCCAACAAACCTTCTGTACATTCTCTGAAATATGTACATAAAATCTTCCTAAGTTCTACAGTGTTGGGAATAATGACATATCTAATGTGGTTATGCTCCTTTTTTATGGTTCTTTAAAAGAATTATTTAACTCTATCATGTCAGGAAACAATGGCCAACTGAGAAAATGCAGGAATAAAGGCACCAGATTTTCACAATTGCTTTGTTCAATTTCTGACTGACATTTTGTAGGATATTTCTTTGGGTTTCCTCCTGGAAGGCAGGTAAGGTATGATTATTCCAATTTTAATGCGTGAAGTGAAAAAGGAAAAGTCACACAAAGAAGGAAGTTCTTCATTATTCCTTCTCAAAATCCTATGAACTGAGTGAGTCATCAGATTACTTTGCTATTTATCCTACCAGAATATTTTACTTGGAAAATAATTTCTAAATCCCAGTCTACACTTTCTTACAGAGATTTGGTTGCAGTTCTCCCACCTACTCACAGTCTACTGCAAGACCCCAAAAAATCCCAAAGAACACAAAAACAGCAACAACCATCAACAACAACAATAACAAAATCAAACAAAAAACTAAACAAAAACAACAAACTCCAAAAACACAACCACCTCCACACTCCAAAAACACCTATAATAACAACATTGTAAATCTGCCAATGCTTTCCTCTGTCTCTCACTTTCTCTCTGGTTAAATACTCATGTCATCACTAGCATATACCATCTCATCTCCATGAAGACAGCTGCCAAGATCTAAGCTGCTGAGACAGCAATGATTATAAAATAAACCTGGAAAAAAAATAAAAAGATATTATATTTTTCTGGGGCTGATCTCCACCAAATCAGTGCAAAGTTCATGTGCACTGATGTTCAGTCTCAAGAAGTGAATTTAGCAGCAGGCAGAAGCTATATGCTATGGACATAAATTGATTTCATGTTGAATCTTTCTTAAGATCTACAGTACACATTAGCATTTAACAGTCTACCACTGTTTTTATGAACAGAATGCTAATGCGACAGCACACCTACCTTCACTCCTTCATAATTTTCTGCATAAGAATCCTTACAAAACAGAACAAATTTTATAGCAACACAGCATTTGAAAATTTCTTGGAGAAGTTCTATTTGAAACTTATTACACAAATTCCTTGCTTACTCAAAACCAGCATAAGTATATTGATCTCATGTAGGTGTTTTTCATTAGTCAGCTGGGCACCTTTCTGCTTGGATACAAAACTCTTTCAACAGCATATTTTCTGGGAAATTTTGGCTTCTTCAGAAAATGTTCTGTTCGTGTTATCCAAGTAATCGATTCAAAGGACTTTAAGCTATTCCAAAAAACTTGGCTAAAAATTTGAGATCAATATATTGAAGACACTAAAATCAGGGATCTCTTTGCATAAAATATTTCTTGGACTTCACTTTCTTAGCATCTCTGTCAGGTCATTCATTTCCCAGGAGCCCACTCATACTCCTAGATACATTTTTCCTAAGTCTGTAAACTTCTACAAATTCTACAGCTTCCAGGGAACTGTGTGTGCTTGGAATCCTGGTTTTATAACAGCTAGTTCAGTTAAGAATTAAAAAAAAATAAATGTACTGAAATCCTTTTTAAATCCCTTTAAAATCCACAGTGGAAGGTAACATATGGTCAAGGCTTGCAGAAAGTAATATACATTATTTATTGGACTCTAGTATCAATTAGGAACTTCAGAAGGCTTTTTTCTGCCTATGAGAACTCAATTCCACAATTAGTGAAATAAAAGCAAGAAGGAAGAATATTTGTGTCACTTATACATCGGTATCTATTGCAGTATGCAAAAATGGCTGGCCTTTTACAATCCAGTGGAGTTTAAAAAAAAAAGCTGGTAAGATTGGGATATTACAAATTATTTTTTTGGATACTCCTCTATATTTTTCATTCATTTTTCCTGATGATAAAGAATCTACAAAATAGTAACTTAAATGGGTGATATGGATGCTCCTAAAGAAAATAATTTTAATGGATGTATATTTTGGCAATAGAAGAATCTGATTTCTGTGTTTGAATGAAAACAAACCTTAAACATTGATATACATTGTAAATCCTTCATTTTTTTTAGCCAGTCTTAGCCATATGCCTAAACATGAAAATATTCATGATTTTGTGCAATATTCAACATTGCTGATATTGAGTATTGAAGGATTTTCAAATCTATTGCACACATGAATCTTAAAATCAATGTAGAGAAGGGAAATTTATACAAGAATAAGATTGCACAGGGTGCTTTATATTCTCCACCACCTGAAGTCTGTGTACTAAAGAAGGAGTAATTTCTAAAGTACTTTCTAACCACAATTACTATCAGAATTCATAATATTTGAAGTAAGAACATGAACAGGATTGGAATGAAGTGCAAGTTATAAATAAATGTGTAAGGACGCCAAAACATTTCTTCCTTCCTTTCGTCTCCAGAGAGAGACCTGGAAGGCTGACTGAAGTCACTGTCACTGTTCCAACCAACAGAAGTGTCTGAGTGTTAAGTACCTGAATAAAAATAATAAAAAGGAAGAAAGAATGCACTATGGCTTTTTTTTTTATCCTTTTTTCCCTTACTTTTGTGTATTGCCTTGATGTTGCATAAACATCTTTTTTATTCAATGATCTTTTCATCACAAAATTCTGAGCTTTTGAGTTGCAAAAGAGCCAGGGGATTCCTTCTCACAGAACTTAATTTGTCTTTGTATCTGCAGTTTTTGGTTTTAGAAATACAAAAGTCTGAAATATGAGCATGAGTAACAACAGCAATAACATACTCAAAATATAAACTTCTTTGGGCATCTTTGTGAAAAAAATGTCAATTAAACAAGATACTATCACTAGTTGCCTTACGATGTAGAATTCCCTTTTAATTATATATTATCTATTATGCTATAAGCAAAATCATGCTTCATAGGTTCAGAGTATGATTGGATTTTTTTCTCCCAATTTTTTCTTCCCCAGCTGTATGATTCTGTTATTGAATTTCTCTCTTCAGCTATTGTTCACGCCTGAGTTTCCATCCAAGATATTTGCTAAACACTGTTAACCCTCATTTGGATGAAATTGAGAGTTCACTTTGTAAGAAGTCTTGTCCAGCTTTGTCTTGTAACTTACTCGAGTAAATGTTGAAGGAATTTAACGTTTATTTAATGCCAGTTTTAATGCTGGCATACACTATTTTGGAAATATAACCTAAGGATAATTTAACAAATGAAATTTTCAAAGGAAGAGGTAATACTTTCTAATCCAGGTTGATAATGTTGTTAGTTTATGATTCTGAAAAAGTTTAATATAATTTATGCCAGATAACATAGCTTGCTTGACTTCTTTGATATTACTTTTTATTTTTTTTTTCAATGATATAACAAAAATTATTAGGTCAACATATTATTCATAAGTCTTCTCAAATTAGGTATAAAACTACTGTAAAACAGAATATAAACATATATGTAGTTTTTTTCCAGTTCATATTTGTATAAGTTTGCTTTTCAGAAGCTCATTTTAATTATATGTAATGTATAGTCATGAGTGTGATTATGGGAATATAGATTCTAGTGTGGTACCATTACCAAAAAGACTGTCACAATCCTTGGATATCTGAACAGGGGAAATATTAATTAGGCATGGATCAGTTATTTTTTCTATTTGTTTTTAGTAGTACTAATAACATTTTGCAAATAGTTTAAAAAGAGTAATGAAAAAAATTTGGAAGTTGTTCAGAAAAAAGGATCTAGAATGACGAATGGAATGTAAAACATGACATTAATACCCGTTCAACAAAATTCACCCCAAAATTGTGTAGTTTATCATATTGTAAGTAGTTAATTAATCACCCCTGATTTATAGCTTAATATAACCTGACCAAATACTTGACAGTGAAAGTTGGATAGATTTACACAAAGGACTAAAAAAAAAATTTTGAGTCATGGTAAATTTATAGCAGAATTTTTAGTGGATGTTTGACCTTTCTGTTAAAAATGGTTATTGAGATTTTTGAACTCTTGGGAACTTGTTTTATTCAGTTTGGTTTCCAAATGTAGGTTCATTGGGTCTGATAGAAGCAAATTGAGGACCTATGAGCTCTGTTTGCATTTGTGACCTCTGGATTTCTGGTTTGTGATTCTGCAGAAAAGCTGTGAAATCAGTTCCCTGAGACGTAATTTTACAACTCTGCTCATGACGAACAACCACAGAAAACTTTTGGCTTAGTTCCCCTTCACATGCAAGCACGTTCTACTTTAAAAAATACTTAGTTTGGATCACTCATCATAGTTTCTTTTGGGCCTACCACCACTTTCCCTTGTCAAGGAGAGCTAATCTAGCCACATAATTGAATATGCTTGTTGCACTACTTGTACTATTAATCTAAACATCCTCAGGCAGAATCTCGGCATCGTCTTGCACTCTTCTGCTTTTAACAAATAAAAATATGTATAAAAATAATTTTAATATTTTTTTCAGTTCCAGTTCACTGAATGATAGCTGTTTTTTTTAATGTTTACTGACTTAGAAGAATTATCTATATAATATTTTAATAAAGGCAATTGCTGTCTCTTCGTATGAGAATCTGGAGGTTAACATCCACAATTGGCAGTTACTGAAAGGAGAGAAGAACACAAAATATGCTTGAAGAGAGAGTTAAGTGTTTCTCTTACATGCAGAGCAGAGAGAAAAAGCTACATATTAAGAAGTTTTAATATTGCAAGGACATCAACTCCCACATTTAGAGGCCTAGCTCTGAAAAAAAGTGAAAAGACTTTTTTTTTTCAAGTAAAATGAAGCATTCCAGAATAACAAAGGTGATTTTCATCAAGCAAAGAGTTGCTGGCACAAAAAGTCTGGGAACCTTGCATCTGATTAATACTGAATGAAAGCATTTACCAGGCAGAATTATTTTCAGGGATAAGAAGAACTGTCAAATGCAATCAGAAATTGGTCTTTGAAATTGAGAAAAGTAGAATGTTATAATTATCTGAAAGAACTGGCAAGTTTGGGCTTGATGACACTACTGATCAAAAGTAACCTCAGAGGTTTTGAAACTTTGTTCTTATTCTGAAATCTTAGAGATTTATTATTTGAAACTATTATTTTTCTGTATCTGTCTCAGTTTTTGTTAGACTACTGTGTTAAATGATTTCTAGGTTACTTGCAAATTCTTTTATTGCCACAAAAGCTAGTGGCAAAAATCAGACTTTTTATGTAAAATCCTTAACCAATCCACCCACAAATTTCTGTCTAAAAATTATTATTTTTATTTACTTTCATTTTCCTCTTGTTTTTTGGTCTCATGAACGAATACTTAGATATCCCTAATGCAATCAGAATTAGAACTTGTATGTGCTGTATTATTTGGAGAAGTAATTTTCTATCTTTTTTGCACATTTGCCATCAACATAACATGGTAATTTTTTTTTTTTTTTTTTTTTTGAGGGAAGGAGGATCCTGGTACTGTGCAAGCATTCTTGCTTGGCTTTGGAGAAAAGACAGATAACAAGTACAATGCTGAAATTAAAGGATTCCTCTCTCCAAGACACCAAAGCTCTGCAGTAATCAAGCACCATCAAGGGTCCAATGCACCCTTGGAGGCCATCACCTAGAGCCCCCTCCACTCAACAGGCAGAGCTCTGGAGCTCTGGAAAGCAGATCAGACTTGGATTTCCCACTGCACAACTTTGAGTGGGCTCTTTCAATCTTTTTTCTGTTTCCAGGAACTGCAGAATTGTGTCCTCAATCTCTTCACATCTTGTATTGTAAGTAAAGTCAGTCATGTTCACAAGCACAGAAAATTTTTCTTCTGCATGACAACGAGAAAAGAACATTCTATAAAGAAGAATACAGGCTCTACAAGCACCCCTTCAGCTTGGAATATTTCAATACCAAAAAGATAATCACTTGATCTAATCAAAGACTAATTCTTCTGAAGGTAAGCCTCCATTAAAAAATGTTTGGATAGTTTTTCACTTTAACCAATCACAATTCTCTTTAAAGAGTCATAGAAGCATAGGACCTTATAAATTAGCTAGTTCCAGCCATCCTGCCATGGATAGGGACACCTCCCACTCCAACCCCAATCCAAGCTATCTTTGAACAGTTCTGGGGATGGGGAATCCACAACTTCTCAGGGCAACCTGTTCCAGTGCCTCAACAGATTCATAGTGAAGAATTTCTTCTAACAATTTCTAACATAAACCCATCCTCGTTCAACTTAAAGCCATTTCCCCTTGCCTAATACTACACACCCTTGTCAAAAGTCCCTCCCCAGATTTCTTGTAGGCCCTTTTAGGTGCTGGAAGGCTCCAGTGAGGTCCCTCCAGACCTTTCTCTTCTCCAGAGTGAGAAACTCCAGCTCTTTCAGCCTGCCTTCATCTTAGAGGTGCTCCAGCTCTCTAATCATCTTTGTGGCCTCCTCTGGAGTCGCTTCAACAGGTCTGTGTCCTTCCTACATCTGGCACCCCAGAACTAAACAAACTACTCTATGTAGAGTCCATCTATCAAATAAATTCATGTCTCTACAGTTGAAAGACAAGGATGTCATGCTGGACAGTAACAAATGTTTTGCACAAATCCAAAGAGATTATGTCAGTTGCACTTCCCTTATCTACCAATGCTGTAACCCCATCATAGCAGGTGACCAAATTTTTCAAGAGCTATTTGCCCCTAGTGAAGCCATGTTGGCTGTCACCAATCACCTCATTATTTACCACGTGTTCCTGTAGCAGACCCCCACTATAATATCACCTGTCCTTGCTCTCCTTTAAATCCTGACACATAAACCCTTGGTTGATTCCTCTTTCATCTGTAGGAAGAGCTCCTCGCACATCAGCTGGTCATGGACACGGAGGGCAACATCACCTCTTCTCTTCTGTTGCCTGTCCTTCCTTGTATCCTTCCATTCTAACAATCTAGTCATATGAACAACCGCACCATGTCTCCATGACATTAATAAGATTAAAAGCCTGTAGGCATGCACATCTCTAATTTCTGGGTTTTGCTATGTGTTTGCACAGAGGCATTTAAGTTGGGTCCCCAGTGAAGCTGACTTAGCGGCTGTAATTCCTTTTTACTGCCTTTCAGGTGCTTTTTTGCTGACCTGTGACCTCTCTCTGCAACCCCTGTGTGTCTATTCCTGGCCCTGGCATCCAGCTGTTAGGAGCAGGACAGATTGAGGAGTAGGACAGATTATTCCTTCCCTGGCCACTTTAGTTTAAAGCCTTCTCCACCATCTTGTCAAGCCTATGATCAAAGATGTTCCTCTCCTTCTCTGACAGATGGACTCCATCAGCTCTCAGTAAACCACATTTTCCAGAGTGGCATGATCTAAGTAGAAAAATCCCTGGCTGTGGCTCCAGATCGGTAATAATTTGTTAATTCTACAGATTTCATTGGCCTTTTCAAACCCTTTCTCTCTGGGAAGACTGAGGAAAAAATAACCTGTGCTCCAAATTGCCTCACTGCCACTCCCAGAGCTCTGTAATCCTTCTTTATACTCCTCAGTCTGCTCATGGCTGTACTGCTGGTGCCCACACCAAGAGCAGATAACAGTCAGTGGACTGAGAGAAAGAAGTTTATTGCCAGGCAACAGATCAAATTTCACTGTACTTTTCGCTTTCCTCAACTAGAGAGTATAGTGGACACTGAAGGAAGGGTAAATATTTTTGACTGTTGGGACACAGACAGTATGTAGGGTTACAGGCTTGTCCTTAAATTATTTCTGGCTATGTTTACATCAGTTAAGTAAATAAAGAAATATTTCAAATATGTGCTAAATAATGTTGTAAATAATTAATAAGTTTTTCCCAGTGCAAAAATGAGATGTTTCAGTACTAATGGGAAGTTAAAACTAGCTGGTAGCCTCTGCTCAGGAACATTAGAGGGATCAAGAAGAAGCACACTGAGATATAAGCATCTGGCAGGCTGCCATGTAGGAGGTGTAAAGCAATATCACCCATACGGTCCAATGACAAAAACAATCCCTCCCAGTTTCTAAACTGTGCCTTAGGCTCTGACAGCACAAGATGAACCTTAGTTAAAGGCAAAATTTCAGCAAAATTAATATAACTTCATGCAGACAAACCTGAGGTGACACATCTATGCTTTACCTTATGCATGTAATTTAGCAGTCTGTTTAGCATCACTCCACAGTGCAGCTCATTTCCTGCATCAAGGATCAGTCATGAAAGCAGTTACTGATTTCAGTTCCGGGACCTGGAAATCCTAGCAAAGCAAGTAATTTGATCTGACTTTCCTTTGTGCCCGGTGTGTTTCTAAGACTATGATTTATCACATAAACTACTCAAACAACACTCTGTAAAATCTGTTAGACATAGGCATAATGCTATTTTGGTGAAAATAAAAGACAATCGAAAGGAGAAAAACTACAGAAATCATCATGCCTTTTAACAGCAGGATTCCATCCAAGGTTTTATTTGTTCAAGCCATTTGCTGTACATATTCTTTTCTCCTAATCCACTTTCTAAAAAGACCAAACTGCATGTTTTTACTCTTTTTTCTTGGTAGTAATTAAGGAATAATATCATATCTGATCCTACAAGGCAGGTGAGTTGAACTCAAGTAGTGTGTGCTTCTCTATGATGACTAAGAAGGGAGTTTTTAGAATTAGCTCAGATGTAGACATGTATATCATAGGCATGTAACCTTACCTAATAATTCTTGCAATATTCCTCTGAATGTGTTGGACATATATAAGGTTCATGCAAGAAATGCATAATTACAACTATTTCTTAACTATCAAAAATAACTCCTTTGTGGAGTGTCTCTGAGTTTGGGGTGTAGAAGGAATTCAGGACAGAAATTTAGTTCTAAGTTGGAATTGAATTTTCCTTTTTGCTTTACTTCTAAGTGTTTGGCAGTCAGGAGATGTGTGTTACTCCAGAGAACAAAGAGTATAATTTGCATTATTTTACTACTGAAGTAGGCTAAAACTTCTGACACAGAAGCTATCACAGTTGGATTCTTGGAACCCAGCTATAAAGAAACTCATGGTTTACAGGTACAAATTACAGATAACTTGCTGGAGTGGATGGAGCAGTAATGGATAGAAGAGGAGAGAACAATTCTTCATGAAGCTCAACTGTTCTGCTTGATTTATCTTCCTAGTCAGGCTGCACTTACAAATTTAGCTCTAAAAAGCCGTTTTTTTCATTCATTGCTTCCCCCATCCAAAAATCCCCAACTTCATTTTACATCAATGATGTTCAGATCTGGAAAGGACAATCGCCGTATGCAAATTTGGCATGATATATAAATATCCACGTTTCTTAACAGCAGAATAAGTCTGCTGTACCTTAGAGTTTCTTTTATCCCTTAGAAAAATCTTATTCCAACTCATATGTGTTTGTTGTGTATCTTACTCCAACCCAAGCCAAACAGTTTAGATTTTTTCTTGGCAATTTTTAAAATTTTAGATTTTTCTTAATGTTTTTATAATGCATTTTTGTAACAGAAAGAAAACCCCCCAAAACTGCCTTTCAAGTGTTCTGTGTATAACTATCCCTGTAGAACAAATACTGCAAGTATCTTCACGTGTTCTACTCAGGGAGTTATTTCCATTTATATTTTTACTTCAGACCAGCTCCAGTGAATCTCAAATTTTTAATTTTATATTTATTTAGCTAGCTTTATTTTTTTATATTATAAACTATAATTTTAATTGAAAGTTTATTTAAAGAATACACAATGTAGCAAAGTGACTGCAAAAAATTATTCCTTAAGTAAATAAAATATTTATTAACTCTCAGAGTTGTATCTTTCTCTTACAATAATAGTAAGAATCATCATTTTTGCTGTTGCTTGGGTTTTAACACTCTCAGTAACAATGTAACGTTTTTAAAGGCATGAGACAAGAATTTTCCTTAAATCACCCATTAGAATTGTTAATTGATTTGGTTCTTGTCTATATTTCTCCACTGAAATTTCTCAGTCTTATACAGCTCATTCTAGCAATATTAGTCACTCTGCAAATTAAGAATGATGGCCTTTTTTGAACTTAATTTACAACACCATGATTAAATGTCAGCCTCATTAGTATAGGAGTATTTTTACTGTTTCAGTTGTTGCAGCAGCAGTGAAGAACGATAGGGGAAGCAGATCACTGTAGACAACAATTTAATTTCATCTGTACAATCTACATAAAAATCAACTTTTCTGGTATAAATGAATGAAGCTAGAATAATAATTATTAATGGATTCATATAGAAAAATGCAAGAAACAAGACAACCTTTGATTCACAATATGAGTTTCTATGTATGTCAGCTCAACAAAAAATGTGTGTGTTGTTCTTCTTGTAATTACATTTTAATTCGGAAATTGTTAAAATATGAAGAATCACTGAGACATCCTGAAGATGAAATCACTTCTTCACAGGAACAGCAGAGTCATTTCTATACTGCCACGATGGAGAAATACTTGTCAAATATTTGCTAGTGAATGAGTAATTGCTATGCAATGATTGAAGCTTATACAACAACTCACAATTATCTGTCATTAGTATTTCATTGCAGCCACTGACTGCAAGTACTTTTGGACATGAGTTCTCTCTTCTATACAAAACCCAAGCTCTCAGAGTACAAAAGGAGGCAAAACTCTAACACCAGTAAATCTGAAATGAAATAATTTAATTAACGCATTTGTGAGCAGATTTAAAATATTATTTCAAAATAACTGAACACTGAAGTTCAAAGATATGCTTGTTTCCATTCCTTTGTTATTTAAAAATAAACATCATTGTTTCAACCCAGCTAAACCATTCAGTGACATGAAATAGCATTAAAAGTTATTGTGTCTAGAGCTTTGATCTTTTGTTTTTTATTATTTTAAGTGCATCTGAATAAATGCATAATGATTCTACACTTATTTGTATTCTAGACTCAATATTTTCATGGAATGCTCACCAAATGAATTTTAAATTTGCCTACAAGCTCCCTCATACTTTCATTTCTCTAATTTGAAGTTAAACTTCATTGGTCAAGATACTGTTGGAGATTCTCAGATTTAGTAAGTCTATCAAATATGTATGTCAGGAACTCTGGGATGATGATCACACTAAAAATCAGCCATTTTCTCTCAGTAATTTAAGATCTAAAACTATTTCATATTTCACATTTATGTCATATTTCATAGTTATTAAAGGTCCTATTTTGATCAATCCTTTTTCCCTTGTCTCATTGGTGTAGTGGCATTTCATTATTTCCTCTAATTCACCAGCTGAATCATATTCAGAATCAAATTGGGTGTGCTTGAATCACACATCTGAAACCTGAAAAAAAAAATATCTTTTTATAGGATGTTTTTAAGCTGATTAATCTACTTTGAACAGGATAGGTGCACCCAGAATTTAGGCATACAATAAGCTTGCAAGATAAAATGACCCTAAAGAGCTTTGGGGTTGTATTCGGTAGAAGATCTGCAAGTAACTCTAGGGTCTTGGTAGCAAATGAAACATTTACTTAAATATTGAATACGTCCTAAAGTTATTATGAAGGTAAGTTTGTGCCTTGACATTTATTTTCCATTCCAATCAAATAAGAGCCTTTCTTTATTTCCCACAATGAAATAAGCAAAAAGTTACCATGTGAAGGAGAAAAATTTAAGACAGAGAAGGAGAATTTATTTCTTAAGAGCTTTGTTCTAGTTTTTAGAAGAATAATACAACTCAATGTTCCTTGTGGCACAGAGCATAGAAAGTCATGCACAATATCTCATGGTGTTTCATAAAACTGAAGACATGTTAATTTTCTGCTCATGAATGAAAGACTTTCATTTTTTAATTAAAAATATTTTTTAAAAATATAAAAAAATTAAAATATTAAAAAAATATATATATTTTAGTATTGTGTACCTATATTTTAATAGGCATGCATTTTGGTTAGAGTTTTTGGTTTTGCTGGCATACAGAATACTGTAAATGGAATTTTAAAATCCTATATACTGGGTTTTTTATCTAAGTTAACTACTTTCTTCTTCCACATAGAAAACAAAACATTTTTAAATTAACAAAAGGATGTTATTTTCACGGTTGTATTGTGAGTGTTCCCATACCTGAAGGTAAAAATACAGTGGCTGTTTCAAAGAACTGGTACATTCATTTGGTGGGAGTCAGGTATATTTCAGTGTTTCCTGACCATATTCCACCTCTGTATGAGAATCAAAAGGAGAATCTGCCTGCGTTTTGTCTCAAAAAAAAAAGAAGTAAATCCAGCCAAAGATTACCCTTTCTAACCTGGGATAAAAAAAAAAAAAAAACAAGAAACCCAAAAAAACCCAACAGAACCAATCAAACAAAAAAACCCTGAATAAAACTAAACCAAACCAAAGCAAATCAAACAAAAACAAATAAACAAACAAAACAACCCCAAAACCACCAAAACATGAAAAAAAAACCTCCCACCAAAAAGACCAAAGCCAAAACAAACAAAAAAACCCCAAAGCAAACCCACAAACAAACCAACTCACCCCCCAAAAAAGCAAACCAACCAAACACACAAAAAAACCCCAAAACCAAGAAACGAACTAAGTTTCCCTAGTGCTTACCATTATTATAATCTTCTGAATTCAAAATAAAACTCCAACCAAACCCATAATGAAATGAATATACAGGTCAAGGCTGTTATGTATAATTTCTCTGGAACACTGGAAAATAAAGTTAGGGGTAAAAAAATGATCGAACTTCATCCTGTTTACCACCTGTATCACCTGAAAGAAATTAGCATAAAGAAATTGATTTTGCTAGTAAAATTATACAGCAAGCAACTACACATCTATGAAAGAGAACACCCATCTCACCATTTATGTATTGAAATCCTGTATGTTCCCGAAGCACTAAAATTAAAGAGATCTATAACAATAGAATATAACACTGTAGATTTCTACATTCCTCTTGCATAACACTTCAAAGTAAATTTCTGCAGCTAAACTGCTGCAGAGGCATTTAATACATTCTCAAAATACTGAAAGGGGCAAAGAAAATGCATACAATACTGTCCAGAAATTGGATGTGTCCAAGACCTTGGTAATGATTAGGGTGCCCCACTCCATCACAGGATATCAGACACCAATGTCCTCATCTGAATATGATTTAAATGAAACTAGAATTACATATTTCATTTGTACTGTTCAATTGTTAACTCATGAAAGACCATCACTATAATTAGATGAATTAACTGACCCTGAACCAGTACTACAGGAGTCTGTTTCAACACTTGAAGAAGAAATGGTTTGTTTTGTCCTCCTACTGGGCTTTCCTCTCCTATATTCTACAATTAAAGTTATGATACTGGGTTAATGAGGAGACCTGGAAGGGCCACATTTTCCACATTTCATGTAGCTGAATATAATCCACCGTATAACTTTGCCAGCTTGTATGCAGCATTTGGAACAATGTGGATTCCTTTTTTTGGCTTGGCTCATACATAATAGATAGAGATGAAGTTTGTGCCATGGAGGACACTGAAAGTAGCTGCAGGATGTAGAGCACTAACTGCTGAAAGGCTTTTGGTCAACAAAGCCCAACAAAGCAACTGAGGACCAATTGGATTTTTAGTTCTATTTCAGACAGTTAAAACCTAGAAACTTTAGGAAGCATTCCTTCTCATATTTTAAGGTTGCCTTGAACAGTCTTGGCATGCAGTGTTCCCTACCTGTAATGGCTACTTCTGAGACTGCAGTCAGGACTGAATGAGATAAATCCATTTAATCCTGTTTTTGGTTTCTTCAGATATGTAAGTAACAAAATAAAAAAACCTGCCACTATCTGAATTTTACCTAATAATGTCTCTTAATAAATGTAATTATATTCCTAGCCATTTAATCTTTTAACATTAGCTTTTATTAGCCTGTATGCAGCCAACAAAAGCATTAATCAAACGTAAATTAAGCAAACTGGGGTCTCTTTCTTAGTATGATATATAAGTGGAACATATAGCAATTTATTACATGGGATATATAAAAACCAATGTGTTTCCGTGCACATGAACAATAACCAGTAAGCCACATCACCATAGTAGCTCCATGCTCTTTTCCATTCCATTTGCTTTTGCTCCACAAAGTTGGTAGTTCCTCCACATATCCCTGCCCCAGCTTTTTCCATGTTTCCTAAAACATACCCCAATGTACACACCTCCCTCTTTTTCCCCCTAACTAAAACCAGATCAGCAGCAGTGTCTCTAATGACTATGGGAGACCTTGTTGAGTGGTTTGAGTAGCAGGTGCTGACTGATTAGAAGGGTGGGATTTTATGTCCTTTTTGACTAATTTTATTTTGATAGAAAAGTCCCTGTAAAGTTCAGAGTGGTAGGGTGCCTTCAGACTATTGGCTTTGGTAGTCAGACTAGTCTACTTGTGGAAAGGCAGCCCATAAATTTATCTAACGAGATCGCTTGAAAATTTATCTCCTGGATTGCTGTGCAATACCACTGAGTTTGTTAAGAAGCTATCCCTGTGTGGGCTGAGAAGATTTGTATGATGGGAAGGTTTGCAATGTGCTTCAAAAGAAGAGATGCAGCATCGGTGAGCAGCATAAACACAGAGAGCATTCTCGGGGCCGAAATTGCACTGTGTCAGAGGCAGGTAGAACACTGCCAGCTGAGCTTCCCTGTCTCTTACAGCACGGAAACACATTCAATAGGTGTTGATAACTTGGACTTGCCCTGCCAGTTCATTAGTTCACATTCAGTAATAGAAAATCTATTGCCCATGGCAAAGAAAAATAAATGTTACATTATAGAAGATCTATAGCCATGCAGCTGGCTTGATTTTATGAACTCTTACTACCATGCAGCAAGTGACAGGAACTCAGCATGCTGCACTGCATGACTTGAAGTATGATACTTCTCTGTTTGCTGTCCAGGAACCTCTACAGACCCTTGTAATTTCTTTGAGTCTCTGTTTTCCAGTCAATTTGCACCATTGCTGATATGCATTTTATGTAACAAACTGAGGATGTGTTGGAGAAAGACAAAGCAGGGAAAGCCATTATAGTGTTGTTTAAAAGCAGTGAAAAGATAAAATAAGTCACCATTTACTGCTGAATCTTTGTGTCTAGCACTTCTAAAATCACGAGTAAGCTTTCACCTATGTCTGCACCCACCTTTCTCACTATTTGTTAAAATAATACTGATTTTTATCTCATTTGTCTTTTATGCTAGAGTAACACCAACAATACTGAACATTAATTTTTTTAGCTAACCTTTTCAGCAAACAAGTTTTTTCCCACTGATTCATCA
Source organism: Polioptila caerulea (assembly GCA_013397295.1). Taxonomy (NCBI): domain Eukaryota; kingdom Metazoa; phylum Chordata; class Aves; order Passeriformes; family Certhiidae; genus Polioptila; species Polioptila caerulea. Next base: position 398,857 of record VYXF01009743.1, read on the forward strand.
AACTTTAATACATAGTCAAATTTTTATTTTTTTCATTATGTGAAAACATAAATAAAACCACGTATTTGTAGAAAATGAGAAAAATATAACCTAAAATTTCCCTAGTGAAGACTATGATAAAATATCTAATATTTTTATTAAAACACATATATTGTGAGACTGGAAGTTTTTCTTGTTATACCTTTGTTTCCATGTGTTGATGCATTTTAACTATTGAGGACATGTAAGTATAATGTATTATAGGCTATATAAAATAGTCACTGGACAGAAATGGTAAGCTGTAGCCTAGTAAATGTCCATTAAAAAAGGATACTACTACCATCTGAACCAAATTTTAACACTTTACTGCAACAAGTGTGAAGAAAAAACCCAATCTTCAGATACTTGTGGCTCTGCTGCAGATATGGTATGCAATAAACAATATTCACTTAGAAATATATGTGACAAACACCCCCAAGATAGAGGTAAGTCTATTTTTCAAGTCTTTATTCTTTAATAAACTGAACATGATCATCATAAGGTTTTTGGTTGTTTTTTTCCCCCCACAAACTACTCCACCTTACATATCTTCATTGTTATTTAACTATACAAATATTTTTCCACAAATTCTGAAACATCTCTCTTTTTAATGTGGGCTTTTTCAGGGTGGTACATCAAATGACATGTCAAAACAAAGCTTTTCAGGAACTTTAATAAATCTGCAAACAATATAAACAATAAAAATGCTACTGTGGAGGATACTAGGGATGGTTATCTGTACTTCATCTTTATGATGTATTATTACACTATCTTAGCTATAATATTTTATTAAGTCAGCTCCAGGGTACTCCACATCTCTTATAAATGGGGAATATTTTTTTTCAGGTGTGAAGGTGGTCTTTTTCTTAATGATTAAACATTGAAATGGTCCATAGAGAATGAAATAGCAGATTCACACCATACTCGCATTTTTAAAAACAGAGATTAAGAAATTCTACCAAAGAAGCTGGGAAAGCACTTTTACCTTAGAACTTGGATATAAAATTTCAATAGTCTAGACTCTGCAATTTGTTTATGAGGAATATATAAAATTTCTTGAAAGAAAAAAACAAACCTGTGGCTGTATGAATTATCTTTCATGGAATATAATTACGAAAATATTTTTTTCGTTGAATTAGAATGATAATATATATGGAACTATAATCTGTTTCATCATGAGAAAAACTTATTTTCTCTCTCCTTTTCTCATAGATGATTCAGTAAACCTTCTCACTGACCTAGCCTGCTCAGAAGTTTGAAGTAACACTGCTAGATTTTTAATGGATTAGTTGTTGACCCTGGGGAAAACTGATTCATTCACACACTTTAAATCAAATCAGGATCAAAGCAATTTATTGATTTACTAATGACATGTAATTCATCAGCAAACACTACGCTCAGGATCAGAAACACAACCAAACACATTAGACACCCACATGCATACTTTCACATTTCTAAATCCCATTTATATCTCATTCCAAGAAGCTCTCCCCAACCCACCTGATCTCAATGAGGTTTCCCCCAGCTGTGGGGGTCCCCACCCCAGGAATGGGTGTGCTTGTGCACACCACTTTTGTGGTACAAGTGGGTGCCCTGATCTTTTGCTACTCTTCACCCACTGACCCATGTCCTGGTGAGGAAGCTCTTCACCCTGGTGGGGTCGCTGACCTGTTACCCCTGTAGCAAGGTCTTTTATGCAATGTCAGATATCTTTTTGCAATCCTCTACTTGCTGTTTAATTTTGCTGATGGTTGCCTTCCCCTTTAGTGAGATCAGTGAGGGGCAAAAGCCTTTATGGATGGCTTTGGGTGCCCCCAACCTCTCACAGAAAAACACACAGAGCTTATTCCCACTTTCTCATTTTATCATCTGTGATTGTAGAAGACTTTTTGTCAAGAAACAGGAATGTCCCTCAGGACACCCTCAGGATATTTGAACCAAAGTCTAAGAGACAGAGCATTTCCTGCTAAAGCAGGGAAAACAGAGGTGTATCAAATACAATGGTCCTAATAATCATTCAATAAAAACCTTCAGTGCTTTAACTGCATGCTGTATGCATCTCTATATGGACATTTTGCAGAGCATCTAGAATCAACTCTTATGGCAGAAAAAGAGAAGGCAGCCTGGAAGGATCTTAACACAAAGGAGTACAACTAATTTGCAAGTCCTTGCTATGCTGCAATGAGGTCCAGGAAAAGCACCTAGGCCATAAAGGAGAGCAATATAGAATGAAGTGATGAAATTAACAACTTTTGGCTGTCTATCACCTCAAGCGAATCTCAAGCTCCAGGTGCCCAGGAGCTTTCTCCAAGGGCCCAGGTGAAGATTTTATGCACTCCAACAAGACTGTTACTAACACAGACTGCAGCCCAACTCCAATGCATTTCAGAGTAGAGGCCAAAGTCATGCCTGTACTAAGCTGAAGGGATCCAACTAGCAAGAAAACACTTGGCTAAAATTTGAATGGCAAGGCAGTGGAAGAAATAATCACAACCAACATGCGACAGAAGTAGGAAATCCCTTGAAAGACTGAAATCAGTGAAGGACAAAAAAATCAGGGATGCACTTATTCACTCTTGAAGGGTCTGATTTGACCAAGGGTTAGGTGAACATGGGAATAGGTGAAGCTCTATTACAGTCTTCAAGACCTCCTGTCCTCCCTTTTTAATTCCCTTCCTTTCTCATCCTTGCTTCCTACTTTTTTCTCAGTATATTTGTGGTATTACCTTGAAATCTAAAGAATTATTGCTTTGGTCAACAATTAGAAAATTACAGCATCAATAAACCCCATCTAATGTAAACCTAGGCTGAACCACTCTGAAATCAAAAAATGAAGCCAAAAATAATTGAAAAATGCACTTTTTAATTCTTTGTGTGTGAACCTAAGATGTTTGTTGGCTGGTTGAGCAAGAAACCGACTGTGAACATTGTCTTTTACATATGGTGACTTCTGATCTACATTTACCTACAGCTTTGCACTACCTTATCCAATGTCTACAAGTTCATTTAATTTGAACTGAAGGATCAAGTTGCTGTTGCCAGCAGCTTGAGTAAATTACCTTAGAGTATCAGATCCTCATAGTTCATATTCACTTTGTTAAATAAATCTTCACTAGAATTTCAGTTTTCCATGGCAGAAAATTAGTATTTTTGAGATATAAAAAATCTCAGAGTTTATTAAGAAAATTCTAAAAATTATTTGATAAATAAAGGCTTGTCTATGTCAGAAATACTTCTGATAGATTTATAGGCCAACTTGGTAGGGAGTTATTTCTTGAAGAAAATGAGAACAACCTACTGTAAGACTAAAACTGATCCCACATTTCAGGTCTTCAGAGACTGACAACAGGCAGAAATAGGACAGAAATTACCTTTTTACTTCTCTGAAATTTTCCTGCTAATTTATATTATACAGCAACTTCAACTTCCAGTAATAGGAACAATAATTAAAATAATATCAGTTATTATAATATAATTTTATTATAATAGTTATTTTGTTTTTCTTAAGTGTTGTTGGGCAATACTGAAAATTTTGAACTAGTGAAAGGAGAAAAATCTAGAAATAACTGAAATTTTAATGAAACCACTTACAGCTGGTAATCCAGTGTTCTTATGCTTTATCCAATAAATACAGGTACCCAGTAGTACAGTGATACTTAAGGGTCTATTATAATTTCCATTGTAAATTCCGTTTTTCAAGGATTTAAAAGTCAGCTGTGAAAACGTTTTTCTTATTAAGATTTGGCATTGAAGATTCATCTTTTGAATGGATTTCTTTAGTGCCAGATATTTTGTGCATCTTGATAACCCTATACTGACTTCAAACATTGTATTTGAAGTCTCATAAGGAAACAAAAGTCTTGAAAAATTAAATTCCACCCTCTAAATTGTTTTCTGAATATGTTTGTGAGGAATGCAAACATGAAAGTTGTGAATCAGTCATAGTATGCTACTGTAGCAGCATCTAGTAGCTTCGGAAATAGATCAATATATGAAATCATAATTTGGACTACTTGATTTTAACCAAAGTCTTAGTATTTTTCCTTTGGATTATTCTTTCTATCTTATATTTGTCTTGTGTTGTGTAATCCAGATCACCAGAATCACCAAGGAACCAGAAGTAGAAACAACAGTAGGTTTTACTTATCCTAAATTACGCATTCAAGTGTTAGGCATCAAGGTTTAACTTAAGTCTTCACATTTGTCAGAGGACAGACTCAATACAAGAAAAAAAATCTTTAAACATTCATATCTAGGACAGGTTACTGAAACTAACTTATTCAATGGGCTGTTCTTAGCAGGGTCAAAATAAAGCAAGAACTGTATTCTGAACATGTTAGGTCTACTTTCCAATTATTTGAAAATATTAATTTTTTTAAAAAAATCAGCTTATACATTATCCCCAAATTCATATCTCAAAATGGTTTTGGTTTTTGTTTTCTTTTTTTTTTTACTTGCCATCTCTTGGAAGCATTCAACAATCGCATTTTGCTAAATGCAAAAAAAAAAAAAAAAAAATAAATTCATCAAACCAGCAGTTTTGTGATGCTGATTTTTGTGATGCTGATTTCTGAGCTGCATAAAAAAAAAATCTGAATTATCTGCAAAATTCTTTATTGAATTGATGTCATCAGCAAATGTATAATGATTTGCCTAAACTGCAATTTTCATAGAAATTGTCTATTTCCTGAAAAGTCAAGTAAGGCTTGGCTGAGAGGCAGCTGTTTTTAAACAGTAACATCTGTCAGTATTCACCTAGCAAACCCAGGAGAGAGAATTCTCATAATGTCTAATTCAAGCTGAAATTTGAGCTTCAGCCTCTTGAATCTCAGGGACAGCCCAGACCAAGGACCACTGGACGGGATGGCCAAGAAACAAAAATATTTGACAGCTCTCTTTTCATCATGAGGCTGAAGTAGGTGCCCTATTAGATCTTAAAATTTTCCAGTTAACCTTCATGAGATATTTTTCTTTATGTTTGATACTCATCACCAATTTACTTTGTGAAAACATATCCAAGATAACATGGTAGAAAATAAAAAAAAATAATAATTTAGAGAGTATTTGTGAGGGATTATTTAATTTCAACTTCAAAGAAAAACAGACCAAAATTATATAGCTAAAAATACATTCATGAAATGAGATATGTAGATATGTATGTACATACATATGCTTATCCATTTAGCTATAAAACCCTGTTTATATATGTTTAAATGCAACTACTTGATAATTTTTTTCACTTCTGCAGTGTCTAGTCTAGTTAGAAAAATTCAGTTAAGAAGCTTATTCTTCTGGTATTTTAAGTAATCTTTTCAGAGCTCTACTGTTCTACCTATATGTGAGTTGGGGAGAGTGAGAGGAAGAGGTGGGGGAGGATGAGACTGACTGCTCTGAAGGGATTCCCACAGGACTACACCATAAATTATAAAGTAAATGGATCAAACACCATCTTTCTTAGTTGAACTACATAGCCTTTCCTTATGTGGGCTGTCTGCAGGACTTTAGTAGAGCATTATTCGTTAGTTTAATTGGGAATTTAGGAGTAAAATATTAAATACAAGGAAATTAGAGAAAATATGAAGAGTAAGGTTGTTTGAATCAGGTCTGAGGAGTTGTCACCACTGATATTTTATCACACTCAGTTTCAAATCAGCAGGTCTGAGAAGTGGAGTCACAAAACCATGTCTGACCATTGTCTAAACGTCCAGCAATGAAATTTGTGTTGAAAGCATCTGAAATAAGCCTACTTGCCTCAGATTGGTAACTGCTTATGGTTTTTCTCCTAAGTGTTTCAAAAAGAAATTGCAATAATGATATTTAGAAATATATGAATGTATATAGTAGGTTTTGTGGCAAAACCAAGCCTCTTTCTAGGCATTGAAAATTTCACTCCTAATATATAGTGATAAGAGTAAAGTTCAGATAAGCTACCAGATATAGATAACAAAAATGGATGTGCTACAGCCATTCTTGGCTGTGGTTTTTCCTGAATGCTTGTGATGAACATCTGTGATGTTCATAAGAACATTCTTCACTCCTATATCTTCTCTGCAGTCTATGTAGGGCTTTTTCTTCATTTGGAGAATAGATAGGCATTTTTTCCTATCTTTTCTGGAATAAGGAGATACATTGGAAGTTCAAAATACTAGCTAATCTTGTTCATCATAAGTACAAAATTTTGGTGTTTTCATATTCTTAGCATAGTCACACAGCCTCAAGTTCCAGACATTCATGAAATAAAGCACTAGAATATCATAGAGGTACTTTCAGTGTTTTTTAACTTCTTACAGATAAAAAAAAGGAAATAAATAAAAATAAAAACCTCGTATACTTTGGGGAGGGAACAGGTACTTAGAATTTTCATGTTAAGATTGGTACAGAAAGTCTTTAAAATCATGCTTAAACAAAAGTGACTGAATCCTTTTCAGATTATATGCGTAGGAAGAAAACATACTTCTACTACAAAACTGGACTGTGACCATTTTTTGGATACTCAGAATTGGTCCAAGCTATAAACTTGGTATAAAAACAGCCTTTCATGAAGAAATGAGCTCATCACATTAGTTTTATTATTTCATGTATGAATAAAAAGTGATTAAGTATGTATGTAAACTGTGAAAAAAACTCCAGTAAAAAACTGTTTGCTTTTCAGAGCTTCAGTATATAACTTAGTGAGAGAAGTAGAAGGAATCAATGCTGTAGGGACATATGGACAAAAATGCTGATGCTCCCCCTTCTTATCCTTTTCTCTCAACTCTCAAACAGTGTTAGAGAAATTAAACTTACTCTTTTCTGAATCATGTTTGTATTACTGTGTCTAAAAACTGGTAAGAAAAAGGTGCGGTGATGGAAAGGCTCCAGAGTCAAAAGTATGACCACATTGCAAAAGAACGAGGACATCTCCAGGGAAAGAGTGACAGAATGTGCACCCTCTGGATTATGACAGAATTTTTGCATCCCCATGGGGCAAAATATCTCACTTCAGCTCCTGCCAGAGTAGTGTTCATGCCCCAGTCCTTATGCAAGATTTAGACAAAAAACCACCATCTGTCCTGGAGCTTATGTGTAATACCACTTAGCCAGGATGTTAGATTACCATTCAGTTATTTGTTTCCAGGTATACCCTCTCTAAATATATTATTTTTTCAGTTTTCAGCAAAGGATAAAAGAACTCAAGATATCAAGCCTGTAATACTAATGAATTGTGTGCCTACACCAAAGCCTTCAACCCAATGCGCTACAACAGCTCTTTTCTTTAATACTGATTTTATTTCAGAAATATCACTCTGAATGTCTTGTTGTTTCAAGAATTTTTTAGGAAAACACCTTTACTTTCAGAATTGTTATACTGATCGAATAAACAAGGTACTTTGTGTTGTTCTAAAAGTGGCTATCAATATCACAAACCATCATCATTTTGATGATAATATGATTATTAATTTTTACTACATTATTTCAAAATTTAGCCATTTAGACCAGCATTACAGACTTATAAAGGGTTTATTAACTATTTTTATTGTTTAGTTTAATTTATTTAATTGAAAAATTATGCTGATTAAATTAGTATGTATTCCATTTTAATTAAAAAAATAAAAGCAGAATTCATGTCCCTTCCTTCAAAAGCTTTCTCTAAGGCACTGCAATTAATAATTCACCTTTGACAGATAAAATAAAGATCTGCATGGCCATATAGGGAGTCTCCTATCTATGGTTTCCAAGGGAAAATTTTGCCTACTTGTGTTGCTTCTATTATTCTCTGTTCTGCAGAGGCTACTGCAGTTCTGGTGCTGCATAATCATATTTCTCCCCTCTCCTAACAAAGCTCTTTCACTCCTTCTTAGTATCTTGGCAAGACTGTCTCATCATTGTTTCTTCCCTCCCCATGCCGTCTCTTTACTTGAGGAGTTCCTTCATAGGTCCCAAAATATTCTTTTCATTAAGGATGCTTTCAGGGAGCAAAGGCACAGCTCTGATCTAATCAAAGGCTCTGGAGTAATCAAGCAGTCAGGGAATTCCTGGTGATTGTAGAAATGAAGTAAAGCACTTCTGTGCTTGTAAAGCCACAAACAAAACCCTTGCTATGGACTATATGGATGTATGTTATAGCATGTGTTAAAAAAAACTTATCTATTCAGGTGAGGCATATCATGCATCACAATACGCAGACAAACAACTACACACACTTGACAACCTCTGGATAAAAAGGCAATGTTTGACATAACAAAACCACAGTAAATATTCCCGAAGTGACCACACACTGTCAGAGGGCTCTAGACATTGCAAGAAAATGGACAAAGACACACACAAATTAAAAGTATTGGAGAAACGTAGAGCACAATATCTTCAGAGAACTATTTTGCTGTGCATGTAGGAAAAATAGTAGAAAAGATTCTGCCCCATAGAAGTGACAGTTCAGAATCTTGACCACAAAAATAAAGGGCTGAACTTGATTCAAAAAAGATGAGTTTGGAACTACTCCCATGTATTTGTATTCAGAGACAGAGAACCTCAGAATAACAAGATCAGAAATGTCTTATATATGTTTATTCAAACTGCCTGTCATGATGGTGGTGCCACAACCTTTCTAACATCTGACAGGGCTTTGTTGACATTCTGGATGAGATGCTGTGTTAAGCCACCACTCCTTGTCCTATCTCCACTGGCTGCAAAGACAGTTGCCTCCCTCTGAAATTTATCTCCTTTTATTTTTGCATGCTTATATTGAAGCAGATAGGCTAGATAAATTAAAGCAATATATTTAACAGGAGTGGGTGAAGGACTATAACTGTATCTTTTCCATATGCCAGCTATGCTAAAGAAAGAATTTTGTGCATTAGAGAGCATAAAATCATTGCACACACAACTGTTATCAACAATCAGCATTTCTCTGTACATCTCCTATCACTGTTCTCTACTGTAGCAAAAGTAAAATAAGGCTGAGATTTTGGCTGTTGTGAGAAAATATTCTGGCATCAACTGCTGTTATTCCACTAATTCTGTGTAAAAAGGTAGCCATGATCACTTTGACACCAAAAATTATACTAGAAAACATGTTTTAAAAGTGGTACATAGCCAGAAAAGAGGCCATCCAACTAATTTTAGAGCATTATGGAATACATAATTAAGAAGCTTTTCCATACTATAAAAGCTCATCATTCTGGCATTCAGCTGTTGGAGTCATTGCTAGAATGTTACTTAACCCATATTTTAGAACAGAATTTCACAGTAATAAGTACTTCCTTCTTCCTGAGTCTCCTTTCTGGATTTGAAAGAGAACTATTCAAAGCACAGATAATAGAATATAATAAAAGTGATTCCCTAGTTTTTAGAGGTTAATTTGCTTTGCAATGCATTGGAAATGACTAATAGAAAGAATAGCACAGTGGTAATGTGGCATTAAATTGGACCATTTGTCCAAACACGGCCATTTCATTGATTGTTAGATACATAAATACTTTGTGCAAATTTCTCTAGTAGATGTTGAAAGCCAATATTAAAAATAGGATGAAAAAGAATGAAATTGAAACAATTCTTCAAAATTGTCTTCTGACTTAAGATTTGTTATGTTTTCATACAATGAACACTCCTACAACCACTATTTAAATAATGACATTTTGGTCTCTCAGTACCTAACTCTGTGCAGGCATTTTCAAGAATATACCCATATGCTCCCTCCTCTTTCTGTGATCATGCAATTTAATTGAAAATAAATTTTCCAAAGAGTCCAGCTTTGAAACCTGGTTCTGTATAGCATTTGGACAACTACCTTGAGCTAATCACCAATACATAAAGTATGGATTAAGACTGCTGCTAGATCAAGAACAGTCTAAAAGAAAGGCTCCAGAGAAAACGTATAGGTCACTCATAATGATTATTCCAGGGCTGCACACAAGGTGTAGTTCTTAGAGAGCAAGGTGTATTCTCTCAGGAAAAAAGGCTCAGTAGAACATCAGTGAATATTTGTGCTTGGACCACTTATGGTGTTACATCACCAGGTTGTAGGTGACAACCTAAAAGTGTCCCATCTATCCATTGGTGATATATGAACAAAGTTTTTAACTACAACCTTGAGACAACTGCAGCCTTTAATGGCAGAACTAGAATACTGCCGGGAAAATGACTTTTTTTTTTTTCTTTTTTTGTAAGAAAACCCTTTCCAGCCTTTTACAAGAGCTAATTCAATCTGTCCTGACATGTCTCAGAAATCCATTAGGATTTCCACACCTTATGTAAAACTGAAAAAGGCACAGTGTTGACATAACTGAGGTGACTCCAAAGTTGTTTTCCAGACCTCTTTTTTTTTAATTGTCTACATGACCTGAGACAAAAGCATGAAACACTGAATATTTATCCTCTCAGAAATCCACCGTTCATTTTGCCTTTAAAAGTCTAGCTCGGCCTCAATCCCAAAATAAACCTAGAGCTAGAAACATTATTCTCTATAGCTGAAGGAAATCAGTATAGTGATTTTCTGGCTATCTACACATTCACAATTAGGAGGACTGACAGTAGTTTTTTTAAACCTGAAGTACAGATCTAATATATTACTCTGAATCTGTAACAGCATGCTTTAAGCATGCTATTTATTTACATTTAATCCAAATTAAATCACCAAGCCCTCATGAAATTCACACTTAGCAATAGTCCACTTGCTGAACCATAACTCTACATTTGAAGGTCTTAATAAAACGTATCTTGGATAATACACCCTGTTTTCAACCTCCTGATGTATCTGAAACTCATTTGCCAAAACCTTATGTTTTGCTCATACTTTAATCTTTGAACCAGAGACTTGGTTACCCAGGACATGGAGAAGGCTGAGGTACTCAATGAATTTTTTCCTCAACCTCCACCAGCTAGTGCTCCAGCCACACCATGCAAGTTGCAGAAACAGGGGCTGGGAGAACAAAGTACTAGTCACTGCAGGGTAAGATCAAGTTCAAGATGCATTCTCAGGTCCCAGGGGAACTGCAGATGAGGGGAATAAGCCATTAGAGAATATTTCAGAATATTTGAGAATTAATGACTGTCCAGTGAAGTTCATACTGATGAAAAATATGAAACTCCCCCATTTATGGAGGAACTACAAGCCATTCATTCTTAACTCTGTGCCCAGACAGACCATGGGCTAGATCCTCCTGGAAATTTTATTAAGGCATGAAAGACATATGAAGACATTAAAATAAAGAGGTGGTTGGTGACAGACAAAATGGCTTCACTAAGGGTAAATCATGCCTGGAAAGTTTGGTGATCTTCTGTGACAGGTTTAGATAAGACAAGACAACAACTGGCATCATTTCCCTGGACTTGTGCAAAGCATTTGACAATATCCAACACAACACTTTTTTGTTAACTGAAGAGATATGGATTTTATGGATGTACCCCACCTGGAGTACAGTGTTCAGTTCTGGGGCATACAAACACATCCAGAACATGGACCTGTTGGAGTGAGTCCAGAGGAGAGCAGTGAAGGTGATCAGAGGACAAGGGGAGAAATCTTAAAACAGAAAGATGGTAGATTTAAATATGAAAGAGAAATTCTTTATTGTGATGGTGGTGAAGCGCTGATAGGTTGCCCAGAGGAGCTGTGGATTCTCCATCCCTGGAAATGTTTAAGGTCAGGTTGGATGGGACTCTAAACAGCCTGGTCAAGTAGAAGGTATTCCTGACCTGTGTAGGGGGGTCAGAACTAGATGATCAATAAGGTCCTTTCCAAACCAAACCATTCTATTATTCTATGAACTTATTTGGATGACAAGTCAAATTACTCAAAGAGGGAATCTCTGTCAAATTTATATAACTTTTGTCCTGCAATGTAAAGGTTTTTAAACAAGCAATCTGAATCTTATTGTCTAATAATATTTCCAACTTCTGTGAGAACCAATCCTCATTCTGAACATCGTGCTCATAGGAAAAGGGGTTATCATGTCTGAATTTGCAAGAAAAGTAATTGTTTTCAGTCTAGCTACTGCAGTGTAACATCTGTGCTGAGAAAGCTGGTTCTAATATACCCTGTCTTTTTAGAATCATAGTCATTATATCTCAATTTGATTGCCAAGGAAACAGAAGCAGGATAACAAATTAACTAAAGTATTGAGATCAGCAGCCATTGAGAATATTCACACTGGCATGATGATCTTGCCCTGTGCTTGGTGCAGAAGTCAAAATATATCTGATCTACATTAATAGCTTTACATTAATTTGACTAAATGTGATCACAGAGATATTCATACATGGAATTAGTAATTGTCTTTAAAGGGAAATACATTTCATCCTGCTAGTCAATCTTCTGTCCTGTGTCTTTGCAATGATTGTGGCAAAGTGTTGCCAACTGTTTTATCTGGTAACATTCTAATAGCTCTCTCTTTAAAATAGTTTTTAGAAATTACAGCAGAATTAGTACTATAATAATATCACAATATGATATCTTCTTGGGCAATATTGTTGCTATTCCTTACAGTCCTATTTATGTGTAGATTTATACCTGTCATAAATTAATTTAGCAACTTTGCTCTAATCTAGGCAAGTACACACAGAGTATTTTTTAATGAAATGCCATTTTCTTTGCCTGTGTACCACATACTTGTTGAGTTTCTAACTTTAGGAATAACACAAAACCTCTAAAATAATTCATCCTAACTGGTAAGACAGTCTTCACTAAAGACTTAGTATGTACATTTCATTCAGTTTATTCTAAGGACCAAATTTCATTAGATCTTTACATTCAAATCAAGAGAAACATTTTACTACAGAATATTTTTCTCTTTCTGTCAAGAGGTATTTAAAGCACATATTTAAGGGTTTTGCCTAAAAGAGATCATCTGAAGAATCCAATTGGAGTCAATTGTTTCTTAGTCTAGCTGCCAGCTGGCTTTGTTGTGGTTCTCTGAACAATGAGACTTCTCCCAAGGAGGGAAGAGTTGAAAGACAATTCATCATCTTATAGCTGCAGTACAACTGACATATTGAAATCAACTATACCCAATTTAAACAATTTAAGTACCTAAGTACTACTGTATTAGCTACTTCATGTGTTAAACTGTGTACTTCTTATCGAACCCTTAAGATATTAGTCAGTTTGATTTTGTGGTTGCCACCACCTACATCTAATTATGAATTCCTTGCACCTTTCTATTGATATCAGATTTTTAGGCAATCTTAAATACTTGGAAAATTTGAACTTAAATATTAAGTAACATAATGTGACTCAGAAGTTTGGAAAAATAAGTGTATTTTTTATTTTAACAAGTCTCTTGCTCTTTCTTTGCAACCTCACCTTCCAAAAATTTCTCACTCCACTTTTGGAATTCCACATTGATTTTATTTGCTCATTTATTTCTGATGAATTATTATTATTTCCAGATTAAATTTTCTATTCCTTATTCTCATCTCAAAAATAAGTTTTGCTTAGTAAATTTAAGAAATCTCTTCAAAAGTTACAGATAGAGAACAAGTAGAAAAGATATTTTTTTTCTGTAAAATTAAACTCTGAAACTAAATTGCTTATATTATAAAGAAGGTTATTTCTTCAGTTAATTCAAAAAGCAAACTGCTCTGACAGTTTGCTAGACAACATGAACTTTTGGGAAATTAGGTGAAATAGCAAAAGGCAGTGAAAAAAAATAATTCTGCAGCATCTTAAGTACATCATGCTCACTAACTTTTAGAGTAATAGCAATCTTTAATCAAGCCTCTGTCTCCTTCCACAGATTTCCTTAGGAATAAAGAATGCTGTAAGGGTAGAAAAATAGGGGCAGAAACCCACAGAAGATGGGCTATGCCTTTGCTGAAGTAAGCATAGCACAGACCCATACTAACAGACTGAGTTCCTTTGCTTTTTTTTTTAGTGCTAAGGTTATTTAGTTCCAATTATTTTATTTCCAATTACAGGAGCTTCATGTTAAGGCCATTACTCAGATGTTTGTATTTCCATCAATGTCTCCTTCCTTTATAATCTGAGAGTTGTCAAAGTGCAGAGGACATATATAGCCTCAGCTTCTCAACTCAACTACATAATTCCTAAGTTTCATTCCTTTCAATAAATGTAAGCTGATTTGGAAACAAAGGAAAGAGCACAAGAAGCTCCCTAGCTTTGGAAGGCTATCATTTGACATATGTTTTAACTTCAATAAGGAGAACATGGAATTCTGTGGATATATAACTTATTTTAACATAAAATTCAACATTGCTAAAAATACATATATATCAGACAAAACCAGAATTTTGTCTCTCAAACTGGATCTTGGTGACATACAAGACCTTTTAGGGTGAACAATGTATTTTCATTACAGAGACTAAAATATATCTTGAAAATGATCCTATGAAAAACACAATTATTCAATACTTGGATCATCTGTATCAGATTGAGAGATAATCTGTCTAAGCCTCATTGCTCTCCTCTCCTTCCAGCTGCTGCTGTTGAGGGCAGTCACAGATTCCCAGAGAAGCAAAATATATTTGACTTTAGGACCCCATGTTTCACAAGGCTGTTGTCAAACTAAAGACACTTGGCAAAGTATTTTACAGGGGTACTAACTGAAATACTGGCTGGCCTTCAACAAGATAAAATACAGTGGAGGGCACATTTTAATTAAACTTCTTCTACAGGAATATGTCCTCAGGCAGCAGAAGCTGGTCTCCCGCTTGCCTCTCTGGTTGTGATCATAAACTGCTGAATCCTGTGTGAACAAAAGGTTACTGAGCTCCCATGCGTGCAACTGTGAAGGAATATTTTCCCAGTCACTGTCGCACTGACACACCTTATGTTTCCTCTGAGTTTGTCCTCAGATTTAAAACCATGTTACTCAAATTTGCCCAGCAGACATGAAGCCAATCACGATTCAATCTTCTATTGAAATTTGCTAGAGTGGGAATTTGCTAGAGTGGATAACATGTTTTTGCCACAGTCTGAAGAACAAATTTTCTCCTCCATTATAGTATTGGCCTGAGAGAAAAGACATACCTTCCCTGAATCATCCCCTTACCAAATCCTTCTGCTATATCAACTTGTATCCTTTAACACAGCTAATGTATAACATCAGAGCTCATTTCATCAATATGCACAGATTTTGTCTTTAAGCAAGTGATATTGATTGCAATGAAACCCATTAACACAATAGAAAGGAAGAGTATAAATATACTTAAATATTAGTAGTGCAGCAGTGACACTATTAATTTGCACTATCAATTGAAAAATCTGCAAACAGATATTACACACTTATTTTCATGTATCCTATTTTGCATAATCTTTAATGGTTACATTCAGGAAATTTTACTTGAGTATATAGTCAGCTGTTAAGATGGAAGTTGAAATATGAACTACCTTTTAAATTGTCTACTAATTACGAACCATTAGCCAGACACTGTATCAGGCTTTCCTTCTGAGGCACAGAGCAAGCTAAATCCTGTAAATCCTTACATATATTGGCTATATGTATAAAAAAATCAAAAGTAATTCTGATGAGACTTCCCCTGCTCAAAATCAAATGGAGTTTGATGTCTCAGGATCAAAAACCTATTCTTTAAGTTGCCTTTCTCTTTCATTGAGATGAGTTGAAAAGTAAACTACTATGACTCAGGCCAGGAATGCAGATTCTATCTCACCATTCATATTGTGTAGACATCTTAAAACTCAGAAGATGCTTTGAGCATATAAACTGAAGCTCAACACAAAATACAAAAAAAATGACATTGAACTTGAAAAATATTTTAAACAATATGTTGGAATTCTAGGCACAGTAATTCCCTTGCCACATCAAAATTAAATCTGGGTTTAGGACACTACTGAGAACACACAAGAAGTATTTGCAAAAACTGACTGCATTGAAGTGTGAAAAATCAATTAAAACTTCCAGCCACCTCTGGATATAAATATTTTCCATGAAATAAAATGTTGCTAAAAAGCTCAAAGTATAATTACATATTTTAAAAAATAACCCACTTTATAAAAAAATAATTAGGAGATAAATTGAAATTAAATAGACAGAGAAGATTTTAATTACATATTTAAATTGGATTAACTGGTCTTTAAATATAAAACCCATAAATATTATTTTTTAACTTGGATTTTCAGCTTTATATTTATACATCTCTTTCCTTACATAGCACATGTGCTTGGACCTGACCAAGCAAGCTTAAACAAGTGAATACGCCATTTGATCTGTTGAGTCAAAAATCTGCAACTGCTGCTGTGCAAATGAAGACTCTCAACAGCTGAGCATAACCAGATTTGCTGTACTGCTCCACAAACATGGACATAAAACCACAGTGTGCCCCCACCACTGTCCCCCTTCAGCCTTCCCTGTGTTTTTTGCTCTTACTACATCCTCCTTACAGTAGCATATCTGCTGCCTCACAGACTCATCTCTTTCTGCTTCACTTGGAACCTTCTTTAGTGAGAGGAAAGGAGTCTGAGTGAATGAATCTCTCAGGAATTCTTCAGTTCAGCGAAGCATCTTCTGGCAGAAGTGATCAGTGATCACAACAGTCACAGTGATCTCAGACATGCAGGAACAGGGGCAAGGGGCTATCCAACCATTCCAGTAATGAATTGAGAGGATTGCGCTAAGAACACTATTCAAGGTGAAGGAACATTGGTTGTCACTCCTACTTTTAGAAGTTAGATAATTGCCAGTTTGCAATTTCCAAAACTCTGGGAGAGTTTTAATTTTATTTTAACAGGAGAAAACTTACTATAACAACAACAACAACAAAAAACAACAACCAAATAAGGGTTTACTTACTTTAGTTTACTATAGCAATGTCTAAATTACTCAGAGCAGTATTTTTATATTGACTGAGCTGCTGAGAGACCTAGTACTCTTTCCCAAAGCAGAATACAACACAAAAACAAGTATCTCACTAGATCAAACCAGAGGATTCAGAAAATTTAGTGTCTTGTAGATGACTTTATCTATAGATTGTACTTACTGCATTTAAGGAAATATTTTTTAAAATTTACTCTTGCTAGTTTTATAAACATAAGAATGTGTCGAGTTTATACAAACCTGTCAGACACAGAATACCAGTCGATATTGAACAGCATACTGCTGAGTATTTTTTACATCTTTTCTGTTATGTTTTGCTTTGCTTTTAAGCATGATGGATTTAAAAATGTGCTGGTCGACTTATTGATGCCGTCATTACACTGCCAGTTATGGCAGAAATCTCTCCCAAAAATGGTCCACAGAAAATGTGGAAGGGAAGTACAAGCAAGTCATCAACTCAGGGTAAAAAATGAATCATACGCATGATAAAAATGTCTTTAAACCTAAATTGTAAAAAAAAATATTAAGTTAGTTTAATACACTTTAAAATATTGGGTTTTAATACACTTTTAATACACTTTTAATATATTGGGTTTTCCATCCTTAGTATAACAATTATGGACAACAATTAACTGACTGAATTAAAGCTAGAAAAAGTGTCATAATGTCCATTGGGAGAATTACTCACTTTGAATGGAAGTTTTTCTTTTTAAAATAATTTATAAAGGAAATAAAATAAACAGCACAAGTTGGAATGTGCAGGCATGTGGATTAGTAGGGATGTTTGAACTTCAGTTCTGTAAACTATTGATTTAATCTGATCAGCTCCTTATTTAGTAACCCAAACTAAGAATGGCTTAACCTGACATACGTACAAGTAAAATATTTATTTTTACTAAAAGCAGAGAAGAATATGTCATTATTTTAAGTAAGCAACAGAAAGGGGAAGGTGAACTGATGAATAGTAGCCTGCAGCTGTGGTTATCCTGTCACTGCCAGAAAGCTAATGTCAAATTAGCTCTAGTATTTCTGGATAGGTGATTCCCATGATTTAGTTAAATGGACCTTTTCTTAAAATCCATGTACCAGTGAATCAGCTACTACTACATACAAGGAGAACATGCCAGACTGTGCTGTAACCAGCTGTCCCTATTCATCCCTAGTCAACCTTGGTCTGTTAAGTTTGCTGCCACAGAGAAATATTTCCACCAAAGGGAGAAATGAAAGGATGGAAGAGAATATCACAAGTGGCAGAACTTCTTCTGGGACTTCATTCTCCACCCCTGCTTGGGACACCTTCATGCTTCTTCCTATCCTAATGCCAACACAGACCAGCTTCAGAACAGATAATCCCATTGCTACAACAGACCTCAAAAAAAAAAAAAAAAAAAATCCAAAAAAACCCCAACAGGATAAAAACACAAGGGCCAGGATAAGAATCAGGCCATGAAGATAAAAATACAGGAAACAGCTGTGAGGTGTTGATGGACTCCTTTACCAGAATCAGCACTGTCAGGTGCAGTCATGGGAAGGAATTCTCATGGGTCATTTTGTTTTCCATACTCACCTTTTAAGAATGGCAACAGTCAAAGCACTTGGATATGTGTGACAAGTTTATATGAGACAAAGCCTGGCACTAACAGGTGCAAACAGAGTCCTACAGAAAAACAGTTATAGGAACTTCTTGCCTTTAAAGTTGAAGGAAACAAAAAAAATCACAACCCTCATCATATATACTTGAACACAGAAATGCTTATTGACTTCATAGAACTCACACTGTCATTTCCTGTAGGATTTAATTTCCTTGTAGCAGCAATAGTGGATGAAAGGAGTTTATTTGGTGAGGCTGTTATGCAAGCCTAGGAAATATAATGGTTTCTACACTAGCATTGTATCTTTGCTATCTTAAACAAGCACACACCAATGCCCTCTAATTTGAATTCGTAATCACATCCTACACATTACAAACCATCAGATCTCAGCTGCTATCAAGCTGTTTCATGTTGCGAGCTATCCTTGGTACCAGATGATCTGATTGTTGCTTGGTGGTTGCTAGGGCAGTCCTGAAAAATCTCATTCATGCAGTATAAGATTTGTTCAATGCTTTAGTTTCCAAGCTACCTGTCTTCCCAAATGAATTTAACATGAATTTTGTGGTAAATCAAAAAATTTTATCCTTGTTCAGAGTTTTTCAAGAAATTCCCCTTATTTAAGTGTTCACAAATAAGCAGGACCTGACTGACAAACTTCAGCTAGAAATCCACCACTGTCATGCCAGATCCCAGACACCCACAAAAGCATCTCACTCACTCCCCTCTGCAGCTGAACAGAAGAGAGAAAATTACTGACTGGTTCATGAGTTAAGGACCAGGAGAGATCACTCATCAATTATCATCAAAGGCTCAACTTCAAGATATAAAATGAATTTACTACCAACAAATAAGAGCAAGATAATGAGAAGTAAAGTAAACCCTTAAAAAGGCCTTCCCCCTACCCCTCCCTCTTCCCCAGCTCTACCTTCTACTCCAGTGGCACAATGAGGAAGGGAATAGGGGTTATGGTCAGTTCATCATCCGTGGCTTCTCCTGCTGCTCAGGGAGAGGAGTCACTCCCCTGCTGCACCCTGGGGCCCCTCCCATGGGAGACAGTTCTGTGACCTTCTCCAGCGTGGTTCCAATCTCACGAGCAGCACCTCCCTGGGAACTGCTGCAGTGTGAGCCCATCCCACGGGCAAACAGTCCTCCCAAAACTGCTGCAGCGTGGGTCCCTCTTCCAAGGCTGCAGTGCTCCAAGGACAGGCTGCTCCAGCATGGGAGCAGGGCCCCTCACCTTGGGTCTCCCATGGATTTAGAGCCTCCATCTGCTCCAGTGTGGGGCTCCTCCATGGGCTGCAGGTGGATCTCTGCATCCCCAGGGACCTCCATGGGCTGCAGGGGCACAGCTGCTTCCCCATGGTCCTCACCACAGCCTGCAGAGGAATAGGAAGCTTCCTACTCAGACCCCCATAACTGCAAGAGAGCCCAACCCTGGGAGCCTCCCTCAACCATCCAACCCACTTTTATAACACCCCTCCTCACTGGATGGGCAAGGCTGTTTCCAACAGCCTGATAATTAGCACAGCTATAATTCGTCAAGGACAGGTTTGCTTACAATCCATTCTCCTACACAGAGGAATCTTGGCCCCAGCATCCAGAGCATCTCCTCCTCCTCCTTCTGCACTGACCTTGGTGCCTGCAGAGTTGTTCTCCTCAAATCGTCTCACTTCACACTTCTCAAGCTGCAATTTCAGCAGTGCAACAACTTTTGTTTAAATTTCTTATGAAATATGTTATCACATATGAGTCGTTACCACATTTTTAATTGGCCCAGCCTTGGCCAATGACATGTCCATCTTTGGAGTCGCTGAGGATTGCCAGACGTGGAAACTTCCAGCAGTTTCTCACAGAACCCACCTCTTTTTTTTTTTTGCTCCCAAAAGTCAGGCTGTGCAAACCCAATAAACCCCCACACAAACCTGAATTGAAATTTTGCATACTGTCTGATTTTCTGTTCTTCATCATTATCAGACAAGCATCCTCCCGTTTCTAAAAGCATTTCTAATTAAATTATACCAAACCATGTGCTAATTAGTAGAATCCATATTTCCCTGTACAGAGCATAGTTTCTGATTCAAAATGTTATTTAGCTTGCTACAAGACAAAAACCAACATTTCCATCCGTACTTTGTTCACGCTCTGCTGAGCACTGGAATCAAAGTGATATAAGGAACAGAGGAAAGTCACATTTTGTGCCAAAGCTCATCTGCTTTTAATATGCCATGTAATCTCATGATCACTCTCACACTGTCTGTTCTGCTTTAGCAAAACACTTACAAGCCTATTCTTTCATACCAACATATTCCACCATGAAAACCAACTAAATAGAGTAAGATTTTTTTTTTTTTTTTTTTCCAAATTACACAATTGTGTAAGGAAAACCAAAGTATATCTATAACATTTAGCAGTTAGAATTTTATTTATTCCTTTACAGATGCTGGGAAGATTTTTTGAGTGTTAGGTTGTTTATCTGGTTTGCAGATATTCTAAAATGGGAAGAAAGTTATGTTTACACTTAACCAACATATGCCTTTTCCAAAGCATGCCATGGACATCATAAAATCATGTATGTATTTGACTGAAATTATCAAAGAATTTCATTTCTAGGAAAAAAATAAAAGCTCAGATACAGTGAGGTTTGGAGAGGAGGAGAAGTGACCCCTTCACCTGGCTTGTCCCTTTCACCATCACTGTGAAAGCCAATTTTCGTTGTTGCTGTCTTGCTTTACAGTATCCCAATATAAACCTTCCAAGAAATATTTCTAAAAGAAGATTTTTTTTAGTTTTTTTTCTTTATATCAGTGAATTTTGCTATTAAGATAAGAACTAGTAAATTCAGATTTAGCTTGGGTTTTTTGGTTTCTTTTTCAAATAAAATCATTGGTAGAGTAAAATGCCTGATTTTTTAATATTATTTCCTTATACAATGGAATGGGAAAAATCTACTTGTCTGTTGCTAATATTTAACAAAACTAAAATCTCGTGTGGCGGGGCCAATTAGAGGTAGGAAATTATGTAACTTTTCTGTGAAATTATTTTGTTTTTACAAACCTTTTTTAGAAGAAATATAGCAAATCTGAAAAGAAGATTCATTAAGTCTCTAGAATGCCAAATGCATGTCTCCAAAGAACAGAGGATATAAATAAAATGGAATTTCTGGTGTTGCTGATGAACTTTATGATTACTTAAATTCATAAGAACCATACTTTTACACAAAAGTTCAATAAAGAAATTGAAATTAGTAACCCTTATTCCAATGAAATTTTGGATTTTCCCACAGTTTTCAAATCAGAAACTTTACCTCAAAAGAATATGATAAATTTAATGTATGGATATCAAATTAAGATGCATATTTAAGATACATATTTAAGATACATATTTATGGTTTGCAGTAAAACTAGACCTCACACTCCTATGATGCTTCAGTGTTCAATGAATTGAATTCTAATATTAAGCTGTTTGTTTCCACCCACATGAATTTTCTAGTTCCATATATGTGATCTTGTGATCTGATCAAAAGGTCAGACTGCCATGGCTCACATCTTATATCTATTACAAAATATAGTCAAAATATAAAGGAATTGGTCAGAAAAGTATATCTTAAGTAAATTTTTAAGTAAATCTAGCGTAATTTATGCCTCAGAAGAGTCAGTGAAAAAAAACTGTTCTGCTTTACAAGCAGAAGTTACATGACAAGGGATGATGTAGGGTATGATTCTAGTGTATAAAATTTACTCTGCTGCATAATTTTCTATAATTTTTTTCACACTTAAGAATTACAGTGCAAAAGATAAGGTAGGTAACACAGAAGTATTGTGGGCTCCAGTGTTCCCTGCTTGGTCTACCTCTCAGCTTGGAGAAGAGAAAGTTTCAGGGATTCTACAAGAGCTGGAAAGGGACATTTTACAAGGATATGTAGAGATAGGACAAGGGGGAATGGCTTTAAACTGAAACAGAGTCGTAGACTTAGATTCTATATTGGGAAGAAATAATGTCTCAAAAGCCAACTGGATTATGCCTTAAATAATTTAAATTTTTGCATCTTTTCGCAACTGTGATCCAAAAGTTTCTGGTAGATGATGTAAAAGCGTATGCTACCACCCCAGCCTTATGTGTGTACATGTCTTGACCTTTCAATTTCCTTGAGAGCCATACCCACTGGATATGATTATTAAAACAAAGAGAAGAAAACCTTCACTGCACTTTGGCATTTTCAGTGAAAAAAAAATTCCAGCTAATGGAAAGTGCTTGACAATGTTTGCTTTTGTCTTTTCCCTTGCATGTTCAGCGGAACTTAATCTATTGTTTGCAGTTAGACAAAAGGCAGGACAAATTACATGTTTGCCTACGCCTATTCAAAGAAAGGGAACAAAGGTTTCAGAATCAGCCATAGAAAATGGAGTTATTTTTCTCACTCTTTACAAATATTTAAGTTGTAAGCATTTGAGCTTCAGAAATAACAAGCCTAACTGAAACTGCCTTTTCCCAAGAAACCTGAAAGGATTTAAAAAAAAAAAAAAAGGCACTTCTTTCCACTTGTCATACAAATATTTTCAAGAGCAGTTAAGAGAAAGAATTTTTAGATTTTAATTTACAAGACAAGAATCATTTTAAGTATTGCAGTTTTGTGTTTAGGTTCTTTTGATGAAAGAATGAAGAAAGTAGCCAAATCTACCAAAATATTTCTTTCTTTGTAAAACATTTGTTTATTAACAATTCTGATGTACTGCTGGTCCTAAGAAATACCTTTTGGGTAGCTGTCAGATATGATTATTTGGAGTACAAAACTACTTTATGAGAAAAGTGTGAAATAAATCTAGAATCCACTGGAAAACTCAAAACTATTGTTTCTTTATTACAAATACACCTATACTTTTAGCTACATCTGCTAGATAACTGCTAGAAATATCTTTTCCCAAACTTCTCTTGACTCAACAAGGTAGTTTATTTTATTTTTTCCTTTTTATAACTACAGCAAGAAGTAAAGTAAAAGTTAGATAAATATTTAATCTCTATATAAAGGAGACAAACAGTAAGAAGTTAAAATGACAAACGACAAGGAGTTAAAGTAATAGATGACAGGAGCATGAATCAGGGATTATTTGGTCAATCTTGTTTTTATATCCTAAAAAGACTGAATTCTTCCTTAATTTGGAAGGCAAGTGATTTTACCTGATGGAAAGAAAAATTGATTGGCTGATAACCTGCACCTAGTTAAAGAAAAGGACAGGGCTCTGTGACTAGTAGATCAGTAAGCAATGAGCTGGGCCCTCACTATGCCTGCCTTTCCTGTCATATGTGGCCATGCTAAACCATGCTATTCTTGGCTCAAAAACAACACACTTGCCTAGAAAAAGCATTTATGTATGTGTTGGAAAAAAAATCAATTTAGAATGAAGAAGAGAAAAACTATAAACTTTCTCCATACCTACGTTATTTTACTAGAGGATCTTTTGCAACTAAATTTTAACTTAGAGTTTAACTTCAGTTTTAACTGGAGTTCTAGGAAGACTTTGAAGGCTTGGACCACTGTTCCTTATACAAGAAACATAAAAAATTCTTCTAAACCCCCTCTAGCTACTGCATAATGTCTTGCTTTTTACAGAGAGCATAAGAAAAAAATCTTCTTAAAGGTATGGAGGATGAAGGGACAAATTTTGAGAATGATAATATCATCACAAGTATTTTTTGTCATAATTATTATATTACTAAAAAGTGTATTTTGAAATAAATTCTTACAATATCAACAATATATTTTCCAATAAATTTCATTTAGAACATATATATTGTAATCTGCTTTTATAAACTAATACACCCTAAGTTCATCTAACATAACCTCTGATGGATTAAAAAAGAGATGTGGTTATGAGTTTCTTTTAATTGAAAAGTGCAACATATTTCCCTTTGTTCATTACAGATGTCTGCAGGAACTGGATCACATTTCATCAAGTATCTTCCAGAAGCTGTAGCACAAACAAGAAACAAGAAATCCTGGATTTCTTCTGGATTAAAGCTAGGATAGTCAACAGCTTCACCAGCTTCGAGGTGGGAGTCCCACCCAATGCTTGCTAGCTATTATTTAATAAACCTCTCTTAGGGCAGTAGTGGGCCTATGCTTCTAAAATTTGTGTTGTTCTCTGTTTTTTTAATGAAATTCTGATGCACAACTGGCTGGAGCTCCCATAACAGTTTTCCCCACAGACCTTCCTGTGTCTCAGAGAGTTAAGTACACAAATGAGAAGACCAAAATGCAGCATGAATATTTATGTTCTGGCAGTGTGTCTTTGAGCTGGCAGGGCTCTTTTACTTGGGTAGCTGCCAGATGTGATCATTTGGAATACAAAACTACTTTATGAGAAAAGTGTGAAATAAATCTAGAATCCACTGGAAAACCCAAAACTATTGTTTCTTTATTATAAATACACCTTTACTTTTAGCTGCATTCTACTAGGATATCTGTTAGAAACTAAAAAACCAATACTGTCCAAAATTAGATAAAATGTTGGGAGCCAACATTGCAGAATAGGAGAAGACGTGCAGAAGCAGAGGTAATTCCTTTGTTTCCTCTTTCTGAGATATTGAACGTTCATTAGCAATGCAGGTAATGGATGCTTGAGTATTAATATGTTGTTATTATCTCTTTCTTTCTCTCCCTTTCTAGGATGTTTTATTTGGTAAATGAAAAACAATGTTCTCTGCAGACTGGCAATGTCTAACCCCAGATGTTTCCTGTGTATTTTCTAAGCTGAACACCTTACATTACCAGTTGCTGTGACACATGTAATGTCATTAGACAGGGAATAAACAACTTCAAAACCATCTACATCTAATTAGTCAAACAAGCAGACTGGGAAATCAGAAACACCAGAGCCTGCTCTATCGTGCAGTGTGCTGTGAGAAGAACTTATGCCAACTGCATCTTTGCTCCAAGGCAGTACTGAAATTATTTCCTGTACAAATAATTATGATCACATGAAACTCAATAAATGATGGTCTTGTAATACTTGAGACAAAAAAAAGGACAATATTTTATATGCTATGGCTGTGTAGTAGAAAGAAGGGCGAGAAAAAACCCTAACTTCTTCAGAGGTTAGTGAAATGGTATTGGGAAAGAGTAGGAAGAGGATGCTAGGGAATTTTGGAGGGGAGACTAAAATATTCTTCTTGGAAAATTAGTATAAGATGATAGTAAAATATTCACCAAAAATCGTCTACTGAATGTGGTGGGGCTAAGAAAGAAGACTAGCTTTCACACAGGCCTTCAGGTTATGTCTATAAAACTTGCCTACAAGCATGTTCAACCTGTGACTTTATAAATTACTCTGTATTCACCCACTGCAGACAATGGGGGAATATGAAAGACAGAAACAGACTGTTCTCTGAGGTGCACTACAAAACTGAGTAGGCAATAGGCTGAATGTAGCATGGCAATTCCTGCCTGGAGAAAAAGGAAAAAAGTATGATCCAGTTGCAAGTGTTTATACATGAGGCTGTGTTTTCCAGAGAGGCTCCTGGAGGTTTTCAAAACTGATCTAGAAGTCTTAAGCAAACTGATGTACTTTGGAGTTAGTTCTGCTTTGAGCAGGTATCTGTGCTTGATGAATATCAGGAGTCTCTGATAACCTGAATTTTCTTGTAATTCTATGATATCCTACCAAGTTTCAGGGATACTAGATTCCTTGAACTTTTAGCCAGGATTGCATGTCAAAACTGGAATTTATATTTTGGAGAGTGATTTTTCTGACACAAGAAATGAGATTACTGTTTTTAAAGGTAAACCAGCTCTTTATGAGGTTACCTATATGATTTCATTTCCATGTGTAATATTTTATGTATTGTCACTTTGTAACTAGAACTTTCTAAAGTATTTCTGGCTGCTTTCTCAACCTGGGCACCTTTGCTTAGACTGTTTTTAATTGAGTGAGTCAGAAACAATGTTTTTGATTGTTTCTGCTCCTTAGGGACTAAAGGAATATTTAGGCTTATTATTTACATATCTTTTCTCCTGACATGCTGCCATCTCTAACTCTTCATTTCATTTCAAGAACAAGTCAATATAAAAAAAAAAAAAGGGAGGTGGGGAATTGAAAGACAGTGGAGGGTGAAAGATTCCTAAACAATCAAATAATCAAATATAAGTGATAGCACTTACTGAACATGACTGAATTGAAAATGATTAAAAGTTATTTTTTGTAATGGACACGGAATTTTTTGTCATACAATTTGTGCTGCAATGTTATCAAGGTGGGTTAGTTTGTTGTTTGGCAGTTTTTTGCAAAACTCCAGGGCAAAAATGATCTGGCATAGGAGAATGTATGCTTTGTCTTCATCTCTAACTTAAGTAAGCCCTTCCACTCTTAAGAAATGCAGTCTAGATCATGAAAGGTCCTCATAGTCTAGGTCTTGTTACTACAGATATATGGAATTATAAATTCCTTCCTTTATGTTCAATTCTATTTATTCTAGACTGAAAATATACATAAGGGAAAACATAAAGGGAAACAAGTTACTTGCTCTTAGAGTATATACAGAATCTATATCTGTTTCCATCTCCAGTGAGAAAACAACTGCAGGAGTGCACAAATATTTCTTCTCAGAAGTAAGGTAATATGCTAATCAGGAATTTTGTGGGAAACATTACATTAGTACCAACAAAGTAATGAAAATGACAACAGATTTCTGAATTTCACTGGAAGCTGGCATGTAGAATTAATTGATTGATTTTTCATTTATTTCTAAAGGAAAATCCTGTGAACATGATTGGTTTTGCCAAAATGTTACTGCACATTTTTCCCAGATGTAGGGGAACATCTAGAAAAAGAAAATTCCTCTGATAACTGCAGCTAGAATGGATTCATGGCAGCTGAGCCAACCTCTCAAAAAATTGTCTGAAATACATGTTGCTGGAAAATCAACAAGATAAATATGCACATTATTCAGAGTAACATGTTTAAAGGAGGAATACAGGTATTATAACATAAAGACTTTCTCCAACACAAGTTAGAGCTGTCCATAGACTGAGAAGCTACTAGTGAGGCAAAGAGTCATATAAACCTTGTTGTACCTGATAAATATCAAGTCTTAGGATCAAGCTGACTCTTTTTCGAAAATCAATTCTACTGAATCTGGATTTACATAGGCTTTTTATTTCCTCTAGCAACTTTATTTATAGAATTTATTGTATACAGAAGTTTGTGGGCAAAATAATTTTCTCCACATATTATATAAATGTTTACTAATGGCTAGGTTTTTAAAGATATGCATTAACATCCTCCTTATTGAATCACATTATATTTGCAGTGTGGCTCAACACACAAAATGTTCTTTTGTTCTTTGGATTTTTTTTTTTCCCTACCTAATATTTATTTCTTGTTTTGTTCATAGCTGAACTTACCCAAAAAACCCAGATGACTTTTCAGCAATTCTAACTACATAAATTTGCTGGTTTACTCGGCTACTGTACAATCCATACATAAAATTTGGCTATGACAAAATCATCTTATTTCTGGTTTACAGACAGAACTTTCAGTCTTTCACAAATATTGATGCAATGTAAATCAAGGGCCTATTTCATGAGGGCCTGAACAATCTCTTGTCATCTAATGATCAGAAATAAAACAAATAGATGACGACTGACTTACTGGACAAAGACAAAAGCATTTCTGTGTCAAAGAACACAGACTGCTTCATCACTTCTATATTTACATGGGTACCCTGTATCTGCTTTATTTCTTCCTCACTACACAAGCTGTTGAAGATAATGCCATGAAATAACTCTTACTGATAAATGAACAAGAGAGAGAAAACATTATCAAGCTGATCACTAGTGATAGCAGCTGTTACATAATTTTGTTATGAAGCTATTTCCTGCTGCTAGAGGGTTTGAAATAACATTTACTTGTATAATTGTAATTGCATTTATTTTATTCCTCCTGGACTAAATAAAAAGCAGAAATTAAACAATATTGAATATTTCATGGAGATAACCTCTTTAGAAAAAAATTAATTAAATGTTTTTACTGATATTTGACATGTTATTACAAAATAACTGGTGGTAGAATCATATCCCAACCAACCAAAACCATAATAACTTCAAATATCAATTTTTTCTCCTCATAGGACTAGAATTCCATCCAATCATCTTCTCTCAATCAGTAAATTATTTACTTCTTATTTATTTACTCTTTTAATATCTATGTATATTAAATAATATAGGGGCCATAGCATTTTCTTTAGCCGAGTTAAAGACATCTGCTTAAAACCATTCATTCAAATTATAACTATGGTGAATGAAGTGATACAGCCTTTAGAGGTGAAAAATATATGTATATGAATGTGAGACATTTCTCTCCTTTAAGAGATGTCTCAAGAGAGGGGTGCCCCTTTTCGCCTCAGGTATGAGTACATTAAACTATCTGCGCAGCTTATCTATGTCTTTTATTAATAAAAATGGATTTTACCTGACATGTGGGAGTAATTCTTCTTAAATTATGCAGTGCTTAATCTCTAAGACCACACAATGAGATGACCATTGCCATTGATCAGGACCATTGTCCCTGATTAGAGCATTCTCCCTCTAATTACGTGCAGCTCAAGAGGCTTGCTGTCTCAATGAGCGTGGGACTTACTGGCAGCAGAGGTCAGGGGCAGTGCATGAAACTTAACAAAAGAGGTTTTCAGGGAATTGCAGGTTGGAAGAAACTTATTAGGTGATGCTAAGGAGAACAGTCAAAGGTGAGGAAAGGAAGAGAATGAGGTGGCTGTGAGAGAACAAGGATGAAGGAAAAGGTGACAACACTGGCAAGGGAAGCAAGAATGAGACACCACAAGCTGATGGGCCCTGAGTGCCCATTGTTAGCAACTCAGAGAAGGTGTGATTTAGGGACTTGATAAGGAGAGGATTGAGCAGGTACAGGTAGCTATGCAACAGGTAGCTAGCTGCACTAATTATCTCCCATCCTGATAAACTGGAGCAGAGAACAGTGCTGGTAATGTTGGGATGAGAGCTGTGCTGAAAAAGACATACTTTTGTCAGTCTGTGCACCTAGCCATGTTAATACTGTGGGTGTCTGCACAGCATGTGCAGAGTATGTGCTCAGCCTTGCAGCGAGCTGGACCTGGGAAAGGAGGAGCTCCGTGCGTCCTGCACGTTCCCTGATTCAGCTGCAACTTGAACCACAGAACTTCAGTACCAGGGCAGGCTTGCTCTCCAGCTGCTTGTGAGGGCATGAGCATTACCTAACAGGTCATTCCAACCAGCTCTCTCTTCATTTGGGCAATGACTAGAAGGAAGGACCTGCCAGATCTTCATCCATGATCATATCTCCTTTATTATCTGTCCATAATATCTCAGAGGGAAAACTTTTACATTTTAAAGTGATGCATCTATGTGTTCTTCTAAAGGGTTCCTGAAAACTCATGTGACCTGTGGAATGATGTTCATTACATGTATTCAATTAATTTTTAAAAGCACTGAATAAGTTTTGACTCTGCAAACAAAAAATAGTGAATAAAGAACTCTCTTCAATTCTCTAGTGATTTCCAGGTCCTTCTGCTTTCCACGCAGAATTCATATTCTATTCTAGATTCATATTCTTCATTTGTCTGTACTATTAGTAAGTCAGAGTAAAAAAAAAAGGACATTATATACACCAAGCTGCTATTCAGACATAATTATACACAAATTAAGACTCAAAAAGCTCTTATCAGTGATGTTGACTACAGAGCTTCATCTTGATCTCACTACATTACTCTTATTAAGTACCATCTTGAATGACAACAATAGAAACTGGAAATGTGACTCACATTTTAATCTATGATTGTATCTGAATATATTTCATCTATTTCCCAGAATATTTATTTAAATCACTCTCTAGCATGATCCACCATAGAGCAAAATAAAAGAAATGGTTTCTGTAGAAAAATAAAGTTATTGTCTCTTGTTTCCTAATTTTTTCTCATTCTGTGCTTGTCCCACACATTAATTTAAATACTTGACTTAGGCTTCTTATCCAAGAAAGAGAGGTTTTTGCTCCACTACAGTATAAACATTAGTTTTTAAAATAAAAGCATTCTGTAGTGTTGCACTATAATCTACAACCAACATGAATATAACATAAAAGCAATGGTATTGCAACTTTTGCTTTTGTTGTTAGTGATGGAGATTCAGAGCACTGGTCTAAAGTCCAGTTTTTAGATGATGATTTTTTGGCAGCAGAAAAAAGATCAGTTTATGATAAGAAACAGAAGAAAAGTACAAGAAAAGACAATGGATTGAGAGAGGAAGGGAAGTAGGAGAAGACAAGAAAAAAACAGAAAAATCAAAGAAGGAAAGGGGGAATCTTAGAAAAGGTATTGACAGATAATGTTATTTACATAAGACAAATGAGAAAAATGTAAGAAGAGAAAATTATAAAATAATAATGGATAAAAAGGTTTATAAAAGTTAAAGATAAAAAAATCATTAAATCAAAGGAAAATAATTAATTCCTAAAATGATTTTTGAATACTTTTTTTCTGTGCATCTGTAAGTAGAGGAAAGGAGGGTGGGTTGAATAAGTCAAGAACACTAAAAGGATAAAGGAAAATCTCTAGATTGTATCTCTAGAGATACAACCAAAGAAATGAAAGAAAGACAAAGAGCAAAGGAGTTGAACATAATACATCTTTTGCAGCAAATATTAACATTTTAAAATTTATTTTACTTTCTCTTCATTAAGATTCATTACATTCTATGCTAGTTTAGAAATCTAGTCGAGCTATAGCCTACAAGTCAGTGGATATGAAATTCCAATTAAAATCTTAAATAAACTTCTGAAAGTAAAACATTGGTGCTAAATATTTCCCATGATAGAGCAGATGTTGCATTTTTAGTTTCAAGTCAATAAGTGGCATTAACTTATTATAACAATGATATTTTTATTTTGAACTTTTCATTGATGCTTGTGATAGATTTGAAATATGATTCAGAATACTTCAATACAGCATACAAGTATTAAGCATATATTTTTTACATGCATCTAAGATTGCACTTCACTGCTGTTTAAAATAGTTAGAAATTAGAAACTCTTGAGATAAACAATATTTATAATTCAGGTTTGATTTTCACTGAGATTTTCACTGGTACAATGGCAAAGATGGACAATTAGTTGATGATTTTTTTTATATACATTAAAATTTGAGGGGTCTTTTCCATCAATATTTAAATAAAGACATCTCAGAAGAGCATATAAGAAACATCAATCATTCATAGACTAAATCAGACTGAATTTGCTCATTTCCACAAAATTAAGAAACAAAAAGGGACTGCTTGCCAAATTTTCCTCCCACTGTCTGTATTTAGCCAGTGTGACAGGAATGATGAAAGTCTCTAGCATAAAGGCATTGACTCAGTGGACCAGTATCGCCCCAGGTGGGGTAAGATCCACCAAGTCTGCATCCTGTTTGCTATACTTGCAGATTTTCATCACTGTTGTTGAAAAGGAGGCAGATAACAGTAGCAGAATATTTTAAGTCATAAGTCATATCTGTCACTTAAGTAAGACCCAGTTTTTTATAGGAAGGTACTCTGCATAACAACATTAGATGTCTTGTGTGTTTGTCTAAATAATTTATGACCCTAAAAAAATATTTCTTTGCCTTCTTGAGTAGAACTCTGCAAGAATTATGCAATTTCAGACTTAATTTCAAATGAAAAGAATGTTTCCCTTTGTGTATTTCTTTAAAGAAAATCTATGCTCTAGGCGTTAGTGAGACTGTTCGTGATTTGTTTGCTAAAGAGCATGGTTGCCTGTCTCTGTGGGCTGGGCCATGAGATAAGCTCAGAATGGAGAGACAGGATGGTGCTAACCCAAGGCCAGGTGGAGGGAATATCTGGTTAGCTCATCCTGGTCAATGCATCTGGACAAAAATTCCCACACCCCTGTGGGAAACAGTGTAAAGAATGGGATACTTATATACATATCACTGGTCAAACAAAAGGAAAGCCAAATTAACAACTGTGCTGAAATCTGCTCTGATGGGTAAAAGATAATTCCTGCAGGGGGAGATTGTGATGATGGACTTGCAACCCAACAACTCAAGAAACCAACTCAAAAGAAGAGAAAGACTGAACATGGGTGTGGGAATTGAGAAAACCATAAAACTGTCAGAAAAGCTGTGGGAAAACAAATCTCTGGAATGTGAGAAAGATATAGAGAGCAAGGTTGGAAAAACAATAGAGCTAAGTTGCAAATATCAAGTAAGGCCTAGAAAAATGTTGAGCAAGATAGTAGAAATATGTATGCTTAATAATGAACGATTCTCCATTGTCTAAGACCAGTACAAGACAGCATTGTCAGAGGAAAGTGTATGTGAGCATTTAGCAGTTGGCTAAAGCATTTGTCTGTAAAGCTTTTGCAAACTGTAATTGGCGGAAAACTTTTAAAGATGCACTGTAACCAGGAAATGCTTTTTGGCTGTTCTGTGGTGGTCAAAGCTCCTGGATTTTGTTCAATGAGATTAATAGCCATAATGGAATAAAAAACCTTCAAGACAGCCACGCCAGCCGTCCTATCTCATTTGTGCATGTAAATAGAAAAATTATTAACTAGCCGATGCAAAAATGGAGATTAATCTGCATTAGAAGTGAGGGAATCATTCAACCAACAGAATAAGAGAACTGTGTATCCATTGAGCTTTAATGTCTATGTTTGCTAAGATGTATAATTAGTGAAAAGTTTTGAACAACCTCATAAATTCCACAACCAAGAAGCAGAGTGTGAAGAAGAAGTGGATCCGTGGGTGGTGACAATATTCTGCTTGAACTCTCTCTCTGTTTCTCTCTATTTCCCCTTTTCTATTCCTTTCTATCTCTTTATCTACATTTATTGTTCACTAAAATCTATATTGTTGACTTCTGCATATGGTCTCATTTGCACCTTAATTCAGGCAGAGGCTTCACTCAATTATTTGTTCTTAACATTTGCCAAAACAGACAGCTGATTCCAACTTCCTCCCTCCTTCTCTTCCGACAAATCTCAGTAGTTTATAGGCACATGAGCAGTTTCTTTTGTTTTAATTCCAGTGAAGAAATCTCATTGTTAAATGAAAAGAGAGAAAACTCAATATAGACTTTGTTAAAAGGCATTTCAGATGTTTCACTCAGCTGTTAAATACTCACATTCATACTTTTATATTGTCAATGTGTTTATACACTTTAAAACACTAGCAGACAATGCCTGCAAGCATTACTGCAGAGTGTCATTCTTGCTCTGTTATGCCAGAAAGTATAGGAACAGAATTCTGACATTGTCTGCTTTCTAATATCCCTTGCAATCTAAACACTACTATTCAGTGCCTTAAGGCTCTCTTTTTACCTTAGTTCTTTCTGATTTTGTTGTATATAAGAAATGTCCAAAACAATCACGGACATGGTTCATGTCTTCCCATCTATGTTTAAAATGTTTAGATTGCTGGAGGCTTAAAATGCTTGTTATTTTGTTCCACCAGCTAAAATGTTTGCAGGAGAACCAACATCTATAAAATTGTTTTATTTTGAAAAATATTTTGAAATCTCAACATAAAAATGCTGCAACAGTGCATTCAAGGAATGCAGGATCAAAACCTTGCAATTTTAAATGTTAACACAATTCACTTTCAGTAAGATATTAAGTTCTGTTAAAATTTCATTTTTGTAATCTTGTGTGTTGCAGAGGCAGAACCTGTACCCAGGTATACTTATTTTCTATGCCCAAATTTTTCAATGCCTCAAGACATTGAACTCAGGGCTTGAAAAGACTGCATCAGTGACCAGATCTAGTCTCCTGCAACTGTGGGAAACAATTCAATAGGGTCTGAACTCAACAACATCCTCCAGAACATCTGCACTATTATCTTCTGTACAAGAAATATGTGAGACACCTGTAAAATATAACACATTTTACACTTCTATACAAAGGACCATATGTCTCAGGGTATCAGCAAGAGAGCAGGACATAAGAAGTATACCAGTAATGCATTGAATTGCTGAAGTGCAGACTTTGTTATTCAGAAGTGAATGCAGTCACTTCCCTAATGATTTTCTCCCATCTGCCCAGAGGAAAATTGTTTCCTATTTCCTGACATGAAATATCTAGTAATTTTATTAGGTTGGTTTGTAAATATGGGAGCAAATAGCACTAACCAGCAACTTAGAAATTCAGAAAACAGTTTATATGAAGAAGCTGGAAAATCTTATTCATCCTAAATTTTGAGCACAGAGAGCTTGGGATTTGATATAATCACTGCTAGACTAAGACAATGTCTTTCTGAGAGTGGAGTTTAATGTTCATGTGTATTGAACATATTAAATAGATATTTGAATTCAAACAATAAACTGTGATATGAAGACAAACTCAGGTCAAGGGTCAGGAAAGGAGAGGGAATCACAAATGGTATTGAAATCCTTTAACGTTGAATACCACTCCAGTGCACACGACTAGAACAGACCTTAGAAAAATTCAATCATTTGTATTCAGCTTCCCAGCTATGGGGGAAAACAAAGCAAAACAAAATAAACCTGCATTGATCATTTCTGTGAATTATTTTCTGGAATACAGTTTATGTGCTGTCTTGTAAAATCACCATTTTACATTTGAAGACATAGATCTAGATTATTATCCTTTAGCAAACATCATGTTATCAAAGGATACATTGGGAAAAAATGGTGGCAAAACCTAACAATCAAATCAGAAAGAAGTCTTCTTTTCCCAGGACATGTTTTTTGTGATCAAAAAATATTTCCACTTTAAGAATCTCTGTATTAATTATGCAGTTATGCATCATCACCTAAATGGACAGAGATACCCATACTGAAAGGAGAAAAGTGAAAGAGAAAGAACATTTTGGGTTGTGTATGCATATATGGCAAGAAAATTTGGTAGAATTAATCAGATTTTGCAATACATAAGATATTCTGTGAACAAGGAGAGAACTAAACCAAGCCTCCTATAAAATAATATGCTTTTAAATTTTGTGTCAAGAAATTCTGACCTTTTACTCCATTTCAGAGGTATTTTACTTCCTTTCTTTATAATATCTATTAATTTAGGAAAAGTTCCTTCAAGAGGCACAATGGATCATAACCTTCCCAATAAAGCAGCTGTTTAGAAAGAGAGAGATTTCCAGTATGGTTGAGAACTAGTCTCATATGAGTAACCACAATAAAAATAACATAGGAATGAAGAAACTGAAAATATATTAAAATTAAAATTGTGTTTTAAAATTGTGCCTCCTGTCCCAGGTCCATTATTTGAAAGAATCAAACTAACAAGTTTAACTTCTTATTCTAGATTCTTATGCTTAATAAAAGTCCTTCGAGAAGGGATTTAGCAAGAACTTTTCTTTCCCTAGGTATCCATACTCTTCAGAGTGTAAATTTCTCTTGTACCTAAGTCATGATACCAGTGACAGCAGATAAACAAAATATGTCTGCAAGAAGTACTTTAGAACTTTTATTTAGATCAGTTTTGAATGAGTTTGCAAAAGCTATTTACTGTATGCTTCTCTATTTTCTTTAAAACATTATGGAAATGGGCGTAACCCACTTTGGTGATTAAAATTGGTATAATTCACTGAGCACACAACAAACAAACCCTGTAGCTTTCAGGGTAGATTGTGCCACCATGATTTTTTTAAAGCAAAACTAATAGGATCATGCTTCCTTTAATCAGCATTTATATCTTAAGTATATAATTTGTATTAAATAATAACTGCTTATTGGAAAAGAGAGACCTTTTTCCTGTCTCATAATCACATAATATTGTTTAACAGTACACATGAACATTTAGATTTATTCATAATAATGTTGCATCCACAACCAGGTTTATGATGCATCTATCTGTGAGCACAAATGGCTACAGTCAGGTGTCAAACTGAAATGTTTTCCAGGAGCAAAAGCTTGCCAAACACTATATATTTGCTATTACGGACTAGGTTTAGTCAGAAATGATGTGAAATCATGTTGGAAAAATTAAATTTTACAAGATTCAAACAATATTTCAAACAAAATTCTGCCATGTGTTTTGGATAATGGTCTAAGCCCAGGGCATCAATGTTTTTGGCTTTCTTCATTCCTAGGTGTTAATCCAGTATATCTGGTTGCAGTACTCAAGTGTAGAAATTTCCTATGTGAGAGTCTCCTTTGGATCCAGTTTGAGGGATAGGCACTGGAGTCCTTTGTTTTTGGGTGACCTTCTCAAACTATGGGTGAGAGACGTGGATCTACAGGTCTCTACTCAAACAGCTTCCGATCAAAATAAAATTTTAAATTTCCAAACATTTCTTAACTCCATTCTGTACAGTTCTACTCCTGATTTATTCTCTAGAGCAAATTAAAGTTGTTTGTGTTTTTGTTTTTTTTAAATAAAAATTAAATAGTATAATTAACAAATGTAAGCAGGAAAAACACCACTAATAATTTTCATCCCAGTCTGCTTGTAACAAGAGAGATAAATATAAGGAGTTTTGTCTTGAGTGGTGAAAAAGAAAGGAAAACGTCCAGTTTATCTTTACAACTGTCACCTAGGACACAACTTAAAAGATGGGTGAACACATCTACAACTTATTCCCAGAGACTTCTGGAGAGATTTAGGGATTTGTATACATGGGCAAAAGTACATCTACATCTACACGTTACATCTTCAACTACATACTAAGTCTTCAACCGAATGTACCACAATTTCACGTTGTTCACTAGGAAACAACCAATACATCCACTTTCAAAATTACTAATTGTACCAGGGAAACCAGTGAACCTTGTGGCATGATATCTCCTGATGAATTATCATGGTGGCTCTCATTATTAATGATTGTAAATTGCTCACCTAATGAAGGTATTTGTGAAAGCTGGTTTATAACACAGATGTGTATTACCTGATACAGAAACAGTCACATTAGTTAAAAGCATAAAAGCAGCATAATTAATGTAGCTAGCAAGAAAAATTAAAGCCTCATTTATTTCAGGGAAAGCTTGGTGCATAACTGTATGTAAACAAAGCAGCTAAAGTGACTGGAATGTCATTATTCAAATTCATGCTTACTTGATAAAACTAACACAAAGTCTGTTATTCTGCTCGTTCATTTTATTCCTCAATTCTTCATCTACTCTGTGTAGGGATGACAGCCCCAGCCAGCTCTTCTAAGTTACTCTGTGTGTGGTGATTGCTAGCTTGTTTTACATGCAAACTAATTAAAATAAATATAGGAAAAAATCAATAATTTTCTCTTTAAAATGCTGTCTTGAATTAGTTAGAAGAGCTTTATGCCAGGATTGCTTTATATTTTTTTTTTTAAGTGTAAGGTAGGAATAAAACCATCTAAAGTACCAGGGAATCTTGACCACCTGTCTGGTTTTTTGTGTCCAGTTTGTTTATGGTTCTCCTGACTTTGTTCAATAAGCATACATATGTCAAATTTTGTTTTTCTAGGTATGACTTCTCTGGGAGTTCTCAAGTATGACCTATATTTCTAGACACTGACATTAAATAAATTCCATTTAATAAGCTAGGCAATGCAGTTCATGCCCATATTCCAGTTCTGCCATTTAAAATGATAAAGAGCTCTGATTTAATGAACTAAAGTAAACTAATTCAAAACTGTGCACACAGAACTTTCAATATAGACATTTCACAATCAATAGTAAGGAGATGTCAACCACACCAAAAACCAGAAGCTGTGAAACACACTTTCCGTTAATTCTTAGAGGAAAAATTATTTTTAAAAAACTAAATGAATAAATATCTAAATACTTCCTTGTTCATGATCTAGTATACACATAGATCTGGATTGCACGAGGTTTTGTTTGATTTTTAATTAAAACTGAAGTTTCTTCTTCTTTCCCTATAAAATGAAAACAAGAGAAATTATTTGAATTATGGTGGTGGGTTATTTTCCTGAATAACTCTGTAATTATTCTCATATAGTTATTTTAACTGAGAGAAGCAAAGATTATTTGTCCAATCAAGGTAGAGTTGGAAGGAGAAAATTCTAAGAGAAAAATAACAAAAATAACACGAAATAAACCTTCCCCAAAAATCAGAAGATTGGTCAAATGATATGTTATTCTATTCCAGTTTCTATTCACTTTCCAAAGCCTTCTGGACTGCCCTTCCATTGTGAGAAAGGAACCATCATTTATCATATCCTGCTCCTTGCTTGCAGGGCCCTATTAACCTCACTGTCAGGCCCTGCCCTCTCTTCTTGGGTAACCGTGAAGGACAGCTTTCCCATCATCCAAATATTTCTAAAGAATATCACCTTGATTAGTCTCACTTTTTCCTAGTTTTTCTTTACCAAGAACAGGCACGGTTGCATAATTGTTCTACGCCCATGGTTAATTCAAGCATGTTCTTTGAAACTTGTCAGGTATTTGGAAACTGTCAATGTTTCTTACCTCTTTGGTGTGTTGTACGTGTACTTAAAAATCAAAAGGGAGTATCTGAGGGCAAAAAAAGAAAATTCAAAGCTTAATTTACACTACAGGGACATGTTCTGTTCAGAAAAGTGCAGAGATTTCTTCCAAGTGAAACTCTGCTCAGTTCAATGTGTAAATAAATATATCCTATTCACTTAAATCTTCTCACCCAAGGCACAGCAAAAAGTAGTTACTTGGATTTAAAAATAACTGAACTTTCCGGATTTTCTGTGGAGTCTTCACTGACAACCATCCTTCTCCTTGCTCAGTGCTACCTGATAATCTCAAACCACCCCCAGGGCAGCACACATGGCTGGCTCTTCAGAACTCCTCACACTGTGAATTCCCCCCATTTCCCATGTGCTGTAGAAGTCTGGGGGCACCAGCAGGAAGGGCAGCCTGCATCCTAACGTGCCACACAGGGACTATTTTCTAAGTATGATCCCAGCACGGCATTGATGCTCATGATTGGATACCTTAAAAAGAAGATCAGAGAGCACAAGCACTCCCCTCCTGACCCTTCATTATGTGGTTCACATTAGTGTGTACTTACCTACCAGTTTAGTTTACAATACATGCAGTCGTACATGCACAATACAACCAAAAACACACGAGTCAAATGC
This sequence comes from Polioptila caerulea, assembly GCA_013397295.1. Taxonomy (NCBI): domain Eukaryota; kingdom Metazoa; phylum Chordata; class Aves; order Passeriformes; family Certhiidae; genus Polioptila; species Polioptila caerulea. The sequence goes on from VYXF01009743.1 coordinate 438,290, forward strand.
ATGGAGAGATTTTTCATTAAGCAAAAGAAAACTTTATTATCATCATAACAGATAAGAATCTTTCCCACTATTTCCTGGCCCTAATTTTTATTTTCTACCCCCAGCTGCTCTGCTGTTTCACTTACTAATAGCGCATGTCAGAAACAGGTATATAACACAAAATAATCTTCATATTTTAATAACAGACATGTACTTTTGCTCATAGTTTCCAGAGCAAGTAAATAAATAGGAAAATGCTTATGAGAACTTTTAGCTCAAATGTTACCATTTTAAACAAATCTGAGTTAATAAGAATGGAAGTAGATTTGAAATTCTGCTAAAATTTAACTCTAAAAGTTGATTTCACGCAAATACGAGTAAAGGCATCTAACAGCTTCACACTGGGAGAAGCTGTGATGGGGAGAGAATTACAGGGAAAAAATTAGGAAGACAGTTTTCAATATAATACCTCATTTCTTGAGCATAAATTTTGCATAATACATGAGAGAAGGTTCTGTTAATATCCTTGGACAATAATGACAGGAGTGGAGCAGAGAATTCCATGTCTTATTGCTGTTTCATACCTAGCAAGTTTTTTTCTGTTTTCTCTAATATGTATTCCTTGTCAAGCTGTGAAGGAGTTGTTTAAATTATTCTCCATGTCTTTTTCCCATCCTCTCTCATAAAATATTGAGGAAAACAGAAAAGGATCTGCACTGGAGGAAAAAGAAGGACATACAAAACACTAACTTAAGATGAAGTATTTTTCAAGCAAAAGCCTCACTTTCCTATTAAAAAGTGATTAAAGTATCCCTGTTCAAAAAGAGTTCTAGTTGGCAGAATATTTGAAGCAGCAGTTTTTAATCTATCATTAGCCACTTGAAAATTTTAAGTATTTAAAAAAAAAACAAAAAAAGACAAATTAGAAAAAAACCCCAAATCCTCACAAAATCAAAAACAAACAAATAAAAAACCCCAACAAAA
>VYXF01009743.1:439367-454397 GCA_013397295.1 Polioptila caerulea
AAAGAAAACCAAAACAATAAAATCTGGGATCACAAATGGTTATTTACTCACTATTCTTCTCTCCTACATATTCTAGTAACAAAAATTTGGTAACAGCTCTGTACAACAGAGCAAGGATTTTAGATGGCAAGGATTATATATCATTGAATATATGTTTTTTTAAAAAAGAAAGAAAAAAAAAGCTGTCTATTCAGTTGAAGACTTATTTACAAAGAACCCAAATCCACCTTCCCAATGATAAAAGTGAAGCCATGACACTATAATGAATTAGATAAATTTGCCTTGATTTATTGTCTCTTTCACATATAATCATTGCAACATTTACAACAAAAACACCATGGTATTTGATAAAAAATTCATGTTTCTGCTTGGTTGAGACACAGCACACATCAAAAATAAAATCTGCAGAGCAGAAGCAGAATCTTCCTCACTGCTTTCTTTTCTCATGTAGGTTAAATGGCTTAGGAAGATGTTATTTTTCAAGTCCACCATCAGAACTTTATGAAAGGCTGTCTAATTTATCCTGAAATCATGTCCACATTTTAATGAAGTAATTTTCCCCAGAAAATTTTAAGTAAATGCTTTCAAGAAATTCCTTGATGCCCCTAGCAAATATTCATCAAATCCAGCTTCAAGCGTGAAAGCAGCAACACAAGGAACACCTGAACTGGAGAAGTGAGAAGAAGAAGAGACTCTGAAATCTGCTTCCAACATATCTCCTGAGAAGCAAGCTGAAGAGAAGATGAGATAGCAACAAATGAAAGACCTGCAGTTATAGGCAGGGGAATAGACAGATATTTTGTACATTTTATATTTTACAACTCTTTCTTTGGTAATTGTTCCAAATTCTTCACTCTTTTAAGTTTGATTTAATCTTTTTTGGTTTTTTTCCCCAAGTCTGCCTAGTATGAAGTATGATCCCTATATCTCTTTTTCTTTTTTTTCTTTTTTTTTTCTTTTCCTTTTCTCTCCAAAAGGTGTTTTGACGTCAGGTAATACTGAATACCACATAACAGCCAAAATAGATCTTCTCTTCAGCCATTTTTTTCTATTAAGAATAAGTTCACAGCAGAGCTTTCAAAAGAGGAAAACTGCCACATATTTCTCTATGACTCAATTTCACCAATAAAAAATATCGAAACAAATGGAAAATGCAACTTATTTAATATTTTACTGTCTTTTCATAGGATGCAATATTCTCTCCCAATTTTTTTTTTCATGTTACCTCTTATGTGATTGTCTGAGCTGTAAGCCACTAATAAAAATACTCACTGGATTCCTTAATTTGTGGGTTTGGGTATCTGGTATATTGGATATATGAAATCTCACTTTATTTTGTAACTAATTTAGTGAAATTTTCTGTTGATTTTCACCTAAAGTTTAAAAAATAGCAATAAAAAAATTGTTTTCATACATATTAAACTCTCTGAAGATGGGGATGAAACTATAACACGTCACATAAAGTAGTAAATACTGCTAGGGAAAGTTTTAAAACATTTTCTGGCCTGTGGCCATTATTTAGTGTGGCCATCAGATACTGACAAATATGTCACCAGTGACAACACTGAGCAAAAAGAGTAAACACATGCAGACATTTTTTCATCTATCTTAAAGGAAGTGTTGGAAATGAATCATGATTCACAGACAGTAGACTCATACAGCTGGACTGTAGTGGTGAAGATCTCTCATGAGTGCTTCTCTTGAATGGTGCACGTTTGGCACGATTGAAAAGGCATTCTGTTTGCATAAGAATCTGATAAATCTCATTTCTCAGGAGAAGAAAAAGTGTTGTGCATCTCTACATTAGGCAACAGACAGCATCAAGTGTCTCATAAAGACACCATGGAATTAATATTCTGTAAAGATGCAAGAAAATAGGGTCCTATTCACCAGTCACAAAAATGTGCCAAGAAGTGTACTGTGATGCATTTTTGATACAGATTAAACATTTTAACAAGTTGAAAATTATCAGCTTAACCAAAGGTTAGAGCAGGGTAGTGATCGAACTGATTTGATTCTAGTCCAGCTTAATTTAAATGCTGGCAAGGACAACAGAGGCAGTAAATGACAAGCTGATCACTGCCAAGATATTTTGGACCTCTTTTTTAGAATATGAAATTGTTTGTTTCTGTGATTTTTTTCCTTCCCTCATGCAGTGTTTGTACTATTACCAAAGTAGACAAGTGAGATGCACATATTTGGTGAAAAGCCTATATTTTCACAGCATTTCATAAGAGAAGTCCTACTGTGAATGATAAATGAATGATAGATAAAGAGGTACCCACACAAAATAATATCCCTGGTCTCCTTTCCCTCAGTGGTCAGCTAGTCCTCTCTGCCTTTTACCATTCCTCTGGGGATAGATCATTAAGAACAGCTGAGTTCACCTCTCTGTCCTTTATCAGTTGAAGGATTTCTTGACAAGAAATCTAGCTTCTGCTATTTCAGTATGCATGTTATCATCTTGTAATAAGTTGACATATGGATTCACACCCAAGGTCATTCATTCTGGCAAGCCACAAAGCTGCCACTGCACAGGCAATCCAGTTTTCAGTTGTGGAGAATGCAAAGATGCTATGGTCGAAATCCATTTATAATGTGTGAAGCAGCCTTTCAAATCAATGAGAGGCAGTGAGCTGTAAAGGAATTGCATCCTAAGGAATCTCCTTGCACCTTTGTTTTTATGCACAGCATCATTACAGATCTCACATCACATAAAATCTGAATTCTTCGAGAACAAATGAGGCATTAAATTCTTTTAACTTCCACTGACACAGCTATAACAATACATCATGTTCAGAATTGCTTGGAAGTCACAAACCTAAAGCAGAAAAAATTTAACCCATCAAAATCACTTAATTTTTGTCATGGCCCTATATTATGTAGAAATGAAAATCTGCCTGTCACAAATAAAATTAATTCAACCAACAAGGAAATCCAATGAGATAACACCCATTTTATGTGCTCACAGGTTCAAAGAACCAGATTACCTGCAGGTGCCAAGTGCAAATACTATCCTTTCCCTTCAAATTCAATTTGAGTACTAAAAATTTTGAACATCATGTAGAATTTAATATTTTTGATCATGAGTTTGTGCATTTTTTCATCCTCTAGAACATGTCCATGCACCAGTGAGGGTGAAATCTCCAAGACACCAATGAAAAGTTTATCAGATCTGCAAGGAACTGATAGGCTTCTCAGGAGCCTGTGAAAGCTTGTACTGCTGCTAAAGGAAACTGAGAGGATGGAAGGAATTTAAAATTTCAACAACAAACACAAAAATAGCCGCTGGCAAAAGGATTGCTAGTTACAAACAGCACAGCAAAAAATATTGCTGTTCTAGTTCAAGTATCACCAGCACATTCCCTGACAGCCAGCTAGATGACTTCTACTAATTCCCATATCCCCTACCAAGGACAGGAGGACTATTGTTCCATCTGTTGGAAACAGAGAGGAGGAGGTTAGAGGGGAAGTCACTTCTGCCACTTCTCAAAAAAGAAATGTAATCTGTTTTGCTGCAGCAACAGCAACATAGCAACAATATGCCAACGTGCAAACAGCCAAGCTCAGGCCCCGTGTTTCAGAGGTTTTTTGGGTGGGCTAAAGACAGGTGGTGAATGTCATCTCTGCAAAAGTCAGTCCAACTGTCCCCCTGTGGGAATACAATACTGCTGGCAGCATTGAGATGCTACATTTTCCAAGGCCTAAGGCGTAATCCTTTGTACTGCGGGGAGCACAGAGGTAAATGACTTGCAGGGAAGAATTCATGTCTAAAGAAAATGCTTTTTGGAGACACCAAGAATTAAGTGTTCATTAAAAATGTGGTAAAACAGTGGCTCATCAGGCAGCAAACATATCAGTATGGCAGAAAGTTATGGCAAGTAGTAGTAGCTGGCTAAATATCTGCTTGTTTTATTCACTGTTAGAAATCTGCAGTAGATTGTCCAGCATCCACACCTATGGCACACACAACTGCTCCTGCCCTACTGTCTTTCAGGCAGTGCAAGAATCCATCTAATGTCCTGGTTCTTGGGTGTTTTTCAGTGGGAGGATGAAGCAAATGAGCTGCATCACAGTTATTGTCTTTTTCCCTTTACACACTATTCAGGACAGCATTCTCTGCCATTCTTGGTGAAAGGTAGTGCAGATACCCAAGGATTTTGTTAAAATAAGAAAATATTACATTGTTTTTTGTTTTACAACTTCCTTTTCTTCAGAGCCAGTTCAAAAGAGAATGAAGCATGATTCAAGTGTTCTTGTTTTATGGAAACACCTCTAAAAATGATTTTTCTCCCTCACAGGATTTTTTTTTTTTTTAATTTGAACCAATTTATTACTTGAACTTATAATTTACATTTTAAATTGTTTTAATTAGTAATATTCCATAAAAGTAGTAGAAAGAAAAAGAATTACTCTAAGAAATATTTAACTGAAAGAAGAATTCAGTGGATTAGGGCAGCTCCTGGAAACAATAAAGACTAAATAATTCAAAAGACAATGTTCTCTTGATTATAAAAAAAAAAAAAAAGAAATTCTAAAAGGTTTAAAAATTCAGAGGTAAAATGCTAGACATTCATAATGTTATTATGGTTGCAATCAATTGCAAAACTCAGAAAACTGCAGCAATATGAGAGAACAGCAGACAGAACTAAAGGCCTCAGGCTGTGAATAATAACACAACATTTGTATATGTGAAAGCATCAGATACATAAAATAGAAGTCAAAATGAATTCTAGCAGAATGAAGAACAAAAATGAAAACAAAATGCCTAATCAAAGTATGGAAAATATAATAATTTTTAAAGTAGGATACACCATTCATGTAGAAATATACTGCTTCAGTTTCATCAGATTCTCTTTTTTTGGGAGAAAGAATGATAACTACTTTCCCTGTGAAAGCTGCTGGGACACAAATATGCAGGTCTGCCAAACTCTCAGCTACAGAAGAACCCTGCATGAAAAAAAGAAAGTAAACACAGCCTGAGGTTTGCTTTTTTCATTCCAGTTCCACTGGGATGAAGTCTGAAATACTGTATTATTGTCAAACTTTGCGATATAACTTGACAAGGATAGCAAAATTCCTTTTCCTTTCATAAATAACTTACTACTAATTAAAAAAAAAAAGTCTTTCAACTTAATAGGAGGTCATAGAATCACAGAATAACAATAATCCAGTTATGCATCATCTAGTTCTAAACCCCCGACATGGGCAGGGACACTGTCCACTTGACCAAAATGCTTGGAATTCCATCCAGCCTGGCCTTGAACACTTCCAGGGATGGGACATTCATAATTACTCTGGACAACCTGTTCCAGTGCCTGACCACCCTCACAGTAATGACTTTCTACCCTTTATCTAACCTAAACCCACCCTCTTTCAGTTTAAAGCCATTCCCCTATCACTACATACCCTTATAAATTGTCCCTCTCCAGCTTTCATGTAGGCTCACTCTAAGCACTGGAAGTTGCTAGATCTCCCTGGAGCCTTCTCTTCTCCAGGCTGAACAACCCTGACCCCTCAGCCTGTCCACATATAAATGCTCCAGCCCTCTGCTCATCTTCATGACCTCCTCTGTATTCACTTCAACACGTCCATGTCCTCTTTATCTTGGGGACCCCAGAGCTGGCCACAGCACTCCAGCTGGGGTCTCACCAGAGCAGAGCAGAGGGGCTGGATCACCTCCCTTGCCCTGCTGGCCACACTGCTTTTAATGCAGCTAGGATATGGTTGATTTTCTGGACTGAGAGCACACAAATCTTCTCTCCTAAAGTCCATGGTAGTGAATTTGCTGCGTACCCTCCTTGCTGCCCTGTCACTTCATATGAACTTATTCTCCTGTATCCAGCATCTCCAGTTATTATCTATTTCATTACTTTCTACACTCTTTCCATTACTGTGCTTCTCACTTGGAGTAATCAAACCCCCAGATGCTATGACTAAGGAATGTAAATGAAAACATATCACATGTCCTTCAAAACAGCTGTTATCACACTGCAAGCACGCTACATCAACTTAAACCTCTTACATGGTGTTCTATGTTCTATGTACTAGGTTTTGCTCAGGCTAGTTCAGAAAGTTCAGAGGAGATAAACCAGAGAATCTACTGTGGAACAAAGAGCAGCTCATGATCTTGTATGCAATAAAAGTTATTAAATTAAAGAACATTACCTCAGTGAGGAAGGGAGTGATGTTAAAATGAGGAAGGGAGACATGTTAAAGTCACTATATTAATTTTCAGAAGTGTGACATAAGGAACATTATTAAACAAAGGGGCTTCCTCAAAGAGAAGTATCTACTCAGCCACTGGAACAGGAATTCCTTCTTCAAGCTTCAAAAATTATGGGAGACTTTTAAAAAGTATGGGAAATTGGGAGTGGCTTGACTTGATTCTTGTTCAAATAAAATAATAACAAGACAAAAAATAGTTTAATTTTCATCAATTATGTGACTGGATTTCAGTGGTAAAACTGTAGCAAAATCCATCAACTCTAAATGCTATAGAATTTTGCTGTCCTAATTTTGTAATGAATATAGTATTTAATTAGCTTTTTAGGGAAAAAAGGCATAAAATTAAAGATAAATTTATTTTATTTTATCAAATTTTTGTACATATATACAAAATAGTGTGTAGCAGTTAAGCTAAAATTCAATTTATGAACCTTATTCCAGCCAAAATGAAAAAATAATTGAGCTTGGAGGGTGTGTGAATTGTTAGAGAGAAGTTCCTCTGTCAAACTGAAATATTCTTTTTTATGTGCAAGCCTAAATATTGCTCAAAATCCTTCAGTTTAGCATGGAAGAGAAGGAGTATGATGGGTCAACTTTTCCTGATTTTTTAAGGGAGGTGAAATGAAAACTGTGACTTGTTTTTGCTGCAGCACATGCCAATGTCTGTCCTTGCACTGTGTGTTTGAATAATATACTACGAGGCGCTGTAGAATCTGAATATTCAAAGACAAAGTTTAAGGAATTACAGCAACTCAATTGCCAGTTATACATGTAAAAGCATCCAACACATTCAGTGAAGCTCTTTTGAGTTTCATGAGGCACTCAAAGTTAGTCTCAGCCATTATAGAGCCAAAATAGCCCCCAACAATATGCTCTTGTGTCTCTGGGGAGCGCCCAATGCAACTAAACAGTATTAACTTTATTTTGTAAATCTTTATGCTCAGTCCAACTCACCACGTGTCAGAACATGAAACAGAAAAAAAACAGCAGAAATGTGTGGTGATGTGGAGCAGTATAATCCCTCTGGGCATAGGACTCCTTAGAACTATGTGTCTGTGATAATGTATGGATCAGAAATCTATCATGGCCAAAACAGTGATGCTGGAGCTTTCATTTCTATTGAAGACAATAAAAAACCAATTTATACCAGTGTCCATGAGGCCAAGATTCCATCTGGAACATATTTGCCTTTGACTCAAGGTTCTCTAAGCCTCTGTGTAGATCAATATGTATAAACACTTTCAGATCTCTTGACTGCCTTGTGGTATCTCTTCGTGACATATTGGATACTCATAATTGATTTAATATGAGGAAAAGTCCTTCTTGAAGCAAACAACATCTAGAAGAGAGAATCTATCTCTAGCTTAAAAGCATTTAATTGCTATTTTTAAATTGTCTTTAACTCAGAAGAAATTCCATATCCATATTTACTGGAAAACAATGATAGCAGCAGGCTCTGTGAAACAATGTAAATTCTAAGGGGAATAAATAATAACCCATTGATGCAAAATCTAAAGAACCAACTTCTCTTGAAATAATTGTCTATGAAATAATTGCAGTATTTTTTCAAATTACCCCACTCTTTCAGAAGTAGAGAACTGTTCAAAAAGGCCTCCTAAATATTTCATAATTTCCACTAAGAAAGTGCAGAAATGTAATTTTACCACAAAATGTAAAACAGAAAAAAACTTCACAGGTTGAAATGTGATCTTTTCTGTTTTTTAACAACATATTCACTTTGAAATTGTAGTGAAGAAGAAATAATACATGTCTCCTCACCATTATAGCCTGTTTTTTTTCAAAGAAGGTTTTAAAGGCAATGATCAAGACAATGTACTTGATCCCTCATAAAAGAAGTGTGATGTATAACACCTCGAAATTACCATTACTGCTTTTCCCACAGCTGAGAATAGAATATCCACAGGTTCTAATTGCCTGCATTCACTTGAAAAAATAAGCCCTTTATATGCATTCATTCTACAGTAAATCCTGATTTCCTTATCCACCTTTTAATTCAGGCAGAACTCCTACAAAACACAAGAGTCAGGATAAAAGCTACACTCATCAGGGTTACTTAGTAATATTTTATTTTGTGTTTTACTGAGATTCCTGTTCTATTCAGAATCTTTTTAATGATTATTATTCTGTAAAATACCTTCCATTTTATTCTACCTTAAGCAAAGAGTGAAAGCTAAAAGTAGTTTTTTGCAAAAGTAGTTATGAGGAGAGAGATAATACACACCAGTTTGAGAAGACTTTCTATCATGTGTCTTCATTGTTTGTGTATCATTTGTTTGTTTCTCTGAAAGGTCCAGCTTTAGCATTTTAAAACATTTTTTTTAGGTTTTCCCCTTTTCCTTTGTTTTTATTTATCTCTCTCTTTCTCTATTTCTTTTTTTTTTTTTTTAATATATATTTGTTGGCCATTGTTCAGTTGTCACTTACAAATGTAATTCATTGCTGTTCAGTTCCCCTGGGAAGATGCTATTAAGACAGTTCTTTGAAAAATAATCCAAATCTTTCTATTTTAATAAAGGTAGAAAAATTATAAAATAAAAGCACTGGAAGGGTATTAGAATTTGTGACCTTCCAATAGGAACTCAGTAAGTTTTTGCAGCAAAACAAGTTGCCTTTGAAAGCAGGTTGTACAGAGAGGTTTCTTTTAGAACAGGTTGCTGGGAGATATTGTGGATGTCCCATCCCTGGAAACATTCAAGCCCAGGCTGAATGGGGTCCTGAAAAACCTGATCTAGTTAGTGAATGTCATCTCTGCCTGTGACAGGTGGGTTGGAACTAGGAGATCTTGAAGTTTCTTCCAACCCAAAACCCTCTATGGTTCTATAAGACACATGAATCCTGCACGACTATTCCTTTACTCAGGTAATGTAAAATTTAAAAAAACTAAACATTTTAAATTAAAAATTTAAAAATTTAAAATTTTACACTTTTTAAATGTAGAATTTCTTTTCACATGTCTTCAAAGTGCTCAATAATGGCATTGTAGAGAACAGGACTTCTAGGGACATGATTGTTGTTAATCAGCTTTTATACCACTATTTTTTTTTTTTTACTTTTTTTTCCCAAAGCATTCACATTTTTTTACCTGCAGTCTTCATTTGATTATAAGGATATTTCAGATTTACTTCACAAGCTGGAAAACATGATGGGAATTTTTCTACTTAGGCATAGAACTGCACACATAAGAAATGAAACTGAACACAAAGAGTGGGTCTTTAACATTCATAGATGCTTTAATGTGACTTAAATTGCTGATGTATGAAGAAAAGATGTTCCTATACAAGAGAAAGAACTGTGAATTCATACAAACAAAATTCTCTCTGTTTAGTATAAGCGTCCTGGATTTAGACTGAAAAATAAACATACAAAGACTGCAACTCAGTTGAAAAACTAAAAACAAAGATCATTGCAGAAATCTTAGTAACTGGGGATGTGACATTGTAAAAAATATTTCCTGAAGATGATTCTCATGTGAACAAACAGTTCCTTAGAAATCTTCCGAAATAGTACTCAGTCACTGGAAAAATAATTTGCTCCATTTTTTTCTGACTTGCAGATGGACTTTTAGCTAGTCTGAAGTCACTTTCTTTTTTTTTTCATTTTTAGAGAAACTACTTCATCACATTCTTCTCCCATCTTGGCAAAAGTCAAAAGGATTTATTGCAAAGTCCTAAGTTAAGCAGAAAGGTGAGAGAGAATGATGACTGAGTATTTCTAAGAGTAACTACAATAAAAAATTACTCCTTTGTACTATTAAAAATACCTGAATATTAAGGTAGATTCTGATCTTGCATTTTGACAGCCAAATTAATATATGTATATAGAAATATACCCATGTTTAAAATATATATTATATATATATTTTATATATAAAAAAATATTGCATACACATACACACAAACATATGCATATCTTCATCAGATGAAAAAGGATGCACTTCACATTATTCCTCTTTCCAGCTCTGTGGAAGTGCAAGAACACAAAAAAGCAGGGAAAGCAGAAAGGATGTTTGATTGGTATGTCAGAAAATGTTCAACACACTTGTCAGAACCAACTGAAAAGTCAGATTGCAACCATACACTACTTACAGAATCAACACAGCCAATTCCACAGCTCCCACAGCTATTTGCTCCCTAGAGTACAGATGCCAGCAGCCACCTCTAGGTGATGAATTTCCACCATGATCATCGCACTGTATCACCTTCCAGATGATGAAGCATCTTAGCATTGAATGACTGGTAATAAATCAGCTTTACTCACAGTGCCCACAGAAGTCACTTGTTCCTTTTCAATCTTTCCTCCTCCTTTTCATAAGGGCTATTCCTGAACTGGAGTTGAGTAGTAGTGTAGCTGCTAGCACAAGTCACAAAATGAAGATCATGTCTTTGAGGATGAGCAGTTTGTGTAACAACAGGTTCATCTGGACTATTTGAGAAGAAATCTTCACAACCAAAAATACTTTCTTACTATTCTAGTTATCTTTCATTGTACAGAAAGCCCACAAACATTCCAGGGTTTTAAAATATTTGACAGAGATGGGCTTATCAGCAGAACAGCCTAATATGTACATCACCTTTAGGTATATGGTTATGCTTATTGAAGTCAGAGGCATCTCTGGTACAGGGCTGGGAGATAAATTGTATTCCCAGCTCTAGGGGGTTTATGACTATGAAAACATTCATCCTCCCACAGCTCTGAGTGTTTTCAATACATAAAAACATAATTCATAATGATATTAATATTCAATGAAATATAATATTGTTAAAGGAAAGTAATCTTATTCATGATGTGGGGGAAGGGAAGGAAGGGAAGGGAAGGGAAGGGAAGGGAAGGGAGAAAAAATTCAGGTTCACTACAGGGTAAAGAATATAAAAAACAAGGGGAAAAAGGTACAATCTCAAGATTGTACAAGAAACTGTCTCAAGAAATCATGAATAACAGAAAATTGCACAAAAAAGCAATATAGAGAAAAGAAAAAGCAGGATGAATAAAGACAGGATGAGGATAAAATCGAAATATTGAAGGATTGCAAAGAGATGATGAGACTAGGCAAGAGGAATCAATAACATGCTGGGAAACCCAGAGAGGGTGGAGAGAGGAAGAGGTTACACTTCCTACCCATTACAAAAATTTCATGCAAGAGGATATTATAGGTACCACTACCTATTATAAGAATTTCATTTGGCAGATGTGCTTTTAGGATTGTTTTATATTAGGTGTTCCTCTTTGTTCCTTAACTTACTATATATATTTTACTGCTTTGGTCTTTGCTTGTTAAAAAGATACATAAATGAGATAAAACACATGTCTAGGAAATAAGTGTTCATAGTTCGCATGAAATCTCTTTTCCTTTTACTACATTATTTTTCATGCAGCACAGAACTGCTAGCCTGGTACATACATTCAGAGGACTATTGCTCCTCTTATGTATGTAAGGTCATTATATAAAGTGGCTTTAACCTCAAGCCTTATGAATGATACTACTGGAAACACATTGCAACAGAAATATTGTCTCCCAACTGCTTAATTATATCCAAATCCAGGAGCCTGATTATAGACACATTCTTAGCTGGTGGGACCCTGCCTCTTATCCAAAGGCCATCTTTCTATGCACCTTTAAATTTTCCCTGTAACTGAAGATCTGACGTCCAGAACTCCTTATGTAGCAAAATGTTTTCATGGTTATTTTGAGAATTATCACTCACTACAGCAGTATTTTGTTAACATTTACAAGTAGAAAATTATACTCTTGGGTGGCAAATCTCATTCACTACACAATACCCACCTTTATTTCTTCTACTATTTGTTATTGGTTAGTTTTTGGTTTTGGTTTTCATTTTGGTTTGAGGTTTTTATGGTTTTTTGTTTTTGATTTTGATGAGAAGTGTTTCTAATCCATGGGCTAGGATGCAGCATATAAAGCAGAACTATTGGGCTGGATTAGTCATGTATGGATTTCCTGGCAGTGCAAATGACATACAAGTAATAATAATTGAATTAATTAGCACATGTGTAGCACTTTGTATCTTGGAAGAGCCATACAAATGCTAACTAATTAATTCTCACAACACCTCTGTGAGGAAAGGAAGCAATTATCCTGAGCCCCATCTAACCCACAGAGAGTGGGTAAAGTATTATTCCAGCTGGAAAACATAAACCTCAGGCTGGTACTATGTGGTGGTTTATGTTTGAGATATTGCTCTTCAAAGCCAGGTCAGTGAGCTTGGCTTTTACTCGGGCAGAGGTGAGGGTACAGTGTGACTGGGCCAGCCTGCACCATCATGCCCCTGCCTGTTAGGTGAGAAAAAGACATGTTTCTGCAAAACACTTTGGGAAAAAACCCAGTAGGTTTCAGTGAGAGAAGTTAGTGTGTGACTTCAGAACTGAATTCTGCCCTCTTGTGTGTGTGTAAACTAAACACCAGAAATTAAGTAACATCCTATTGACCTCCCAGTCTGATTCTGTGACTATATTTTGCAGAGGTAAAATGTGAAATGCAAATAGAGCAGCCCAGGTGTTCATACAACAGATTAATTATTACAAGAAGTACTCCCAAGTTAATATATTTGTATTGGTTAAGAGTAGGTTTCAGGAATATATAAAATTTCTATAGGACCTTTCATTTCATTATTATTTCTTTGTAAATCCACCAGTTATAATTATGGAGTACTGCCCATGTAAAGGTTATGTGTTTTCACAACCCATTCTGGCGAACAGACCATTGAACTGGACGCCTTCAAACATGTAAAAATTCAAAACTCCAGAATAGTATCCTTGTTTTCTAAACCTGTGCTGATATGGCTTTGAAAGTACAAACTCATCTGTAGTGGCGGTATTTTTCCTAACTGTAAGGCACAGAGGGTCCCACAATTAGATATTCTGTTCTAATAAACTGGACAATTGAGTGTGCTGCAATTTTGTATTCATAGAAAACAATGAGAATAGATAAAGTAATTAAAAAGGATAAAAGGGTATGGTTTTCTGAACTTGCTTTGTGTATGGATTTTTCTGAGGAAGCAACAATCTTAGTGCTTTATCTCAGGCTTGCAATAATAATTTTTGTTCAGCTAAACCTCAAAATATTATCTCTAAGAAAGAAGCACACTATCTGACAGCTGTAATATCTACATGCAGCTCTTTCTACGATGTAAATCAAGTTCAGAAATCCAGTCAGATTTCACTCTAGATGAGAATGAAACAATTAGGTAATTCACTTAATTAAGTATTACATATTTGTGAAACAAAATTGATTTTGTAGTGTAGGTATATCAGGAGAAGTACTTAATAGTAATTAATCATCTATCATCTTTGCCAGGACTTCAATTGTCAACCACAATTATGCATAAATTCTTCTCATTAAGACAGATTTAATCATACAAATCCAACTTAACTTGTAAGTATGACAGGGCCACCAGGCAGTACAATATAATAGAAGTGTATTTGCAGATCTGTAAATTCAATATTCCTGCAGTTACTCTGAAGTAAAACCATCTGTGCTCAGAAATGTACTACATTTGTTTCTATGTACTTTGACCTGGGTGATAAAAAACATGAAGTTTAATTCTCCACATAAACAGGTAACTTAAAAACTTTCTGCACAACACTTTATCTCTTCAGTAAGATTACATAATAAAGAGGAAAAGACCATATGTATTTTTATATCCACATTGAAAAAAAGTCTATGTCAAAACACTGATTAGGATAAAGATTATATTTTGTAAAGAAAGGAGTCTGCACAACTGCTGATAACTTCTGATAATTATGGGAAATGTGTTTGAGATTCATACATACTCCTTAAAAAAAGTCCAATTAACTGGGAAAAAATTAACACAAAGGATTAGTAGCTGCCAAATCCCACTTTGAAAACATTTCTTGAAGTTTTCAACTGAGGACTATTGATATTTACTTAAATATTTTAAGCAGAAAAAATTACCTAAAAACTTTATAAAGTTACTAGAACTTAGTAGTGTGTTCTTTGCAGTCAGACATAGACTCTTATACATCTAGATAATTTAAGTAACTAACTTATTTCCACTGCTGGCTTTGCTCTGGAGTTGCATCTGCATTTCTGCAATTGAACCAAAAGGTGGCACCAGGAATTTCTGGAAAATATCTATAAATTTAACACATCCTGTGACTGCAAATTAGATTCCAGGTGATCAGTAACCAAACTAACAGCTAGCTATAATTAATAATTAAAAGAAGTATTTGGATTTTGAAGGAAGCATAGAAGAAGAAAAAAAACCCAAAAACTCCCGACTAACAAGGGATGTGAAGCCCCAAACCACATGGAATAAGAAGACAGCCTGAACAGAGATGGGCAGAACAGATTTACAGGAACTGAATAGTGGCAGTAGCAATACAATAATATAGAAGCTGAGGCAAATTAGAAAGGCAAATAAGCATGGCATGAATTTCAGTGAGGAAATTGCTCTTCTTCTCAAAAGATAAGTTTCATATAATGTCACTCAAGCTTGAATTTAAAATTTAAAGCACTCTAACTAAAGTTTTTGAAAAATTAGGTGAATATATGAACATTTGACCTGTATGCAAAAATTTAAATTGTGTCAAATGTAAAGGAAAATGAGCATCTGAAAGAACAGCACAGAAAACGTGAAATGCATCCAAAAGGTGACAAAGTGTACCTGTGGCCCAGGGAAGGATACACAGACATCAGTCATGTGACATCCTGACCCACAAAGACCTGCAATGGTTTTTGTGAAATTTATGAAGCATGAGACAAGGTGTTGCCATGCCAGGACACATTAAAAAAAAAAAAAAAAA
>VYXF01009743.1:464408-496462 GCA_013397295.1 Polioptila caerulea
TCAAGCAAATGCAGTCTACTGACATGGATATAACATGGAAATAACAGAGACGTGCCTGTTAGTGGGTGGGAAGGCAGTAGTCTCTGAGTCTTAAGTATAATAAGTAAATAATCTTACCTTCACAATGTATTTTCACAAATACCTAAGCATTGAAAAACACTTTCTCCTATGTATTGACGAGCTACTGGAGTTTTGTAAAAAACACATCACACTACTAAGTGTCAGACTAAATCTGATTTCTAGGTAGAAGAATTATCTATGATGTACTTCATCTAACAGCAGAGGTTAACCCAGATTTCTTACATATATAACATTTTTTCTAAAATTTTAGGAAAACAAATGAGGTGAAAATGAGGTGCTATTTGAACAGCAAAAACATAATAAATGACTGGGTTATACAAAAACTTCTCTGGACCTGAAGGGGCTGTGCAGAAAGAGTGACTTTTGGATAGGAAAAATACAAAAAAACAGAACAGGTGTCTTAAGCACAAGCTCTCTGCTTCAGACAAACGTTGTATTTCTAAGGCCAAATATCAAACATTTTTAACATTAATCCACAATAAGAACTGCAGAAGATTCACTCACAAAAAGGAGTAACTAAAAGCATTTCTGAAAATTTTTTTACGTCAGATTTTTTATCTTGCAAAAATATTTTAAGAGGAAATAAAATGAAATTAGGCATTTTCTCTGCAGTTACCCAATGTAATTTTGTGGAAAATGTAGTGGCTTTTTATATCAAATATTAGTGAAAAAAGCTCCAATTCAATTTCCTGTATTCCTTAGGCATGTTTTAGCCACTCAATTAAAAATTGGTCCTCTACTTGAATTTATTTAAAAATTCAGGTAGAGATACATATATATTTTATTTTACAGTAACTTTAAAAAAAATATATTTCTGAGTTCGATAACAAAGTGTAGAGAAAATTTAACACTTATTTTAATTAATGAGGTATAGAACTTTTCTTGTTATAAATTGGATAATCATTGCTGCAGCTGAAGCAAAATGTGACCTCACTTTTATTTATGATATGAAAAATCCGAGGTATATTATATTTGAGGAGCAGAAAGATTATTTAGAAGCTGAAGAACAGGTAAAATAAGTATCTAATTGTTAAATGCCTTATGGTTACATGGTTAATATAATGTATTAACAGAGTTGGGAGTTAAAATTATACTGAATTAATTATTTAAGGCTGATATTATTATTAATATTGATATTTCTGCTAATAAATATGAATTAAATAGTTTATTTATTTTGGAGTACAGCTGCCTAAAAAACTCTAATTTCAAATCAAACTAGTTTAGTTTTCTGGGTTTACATTTAGTCATGCCATTTGCTTGTCTTCTGAAACTGTAATTTAGAATAAAAATAAATTTTTGTTTAACTCTTTAAGGTTAAGAGCCTTCTCTACTGTATTATCATGCTTGAGCAGCAGGACAAGAGGTCCAGCTGTGTCTGGTTCCAGCACCTGAATCAGAAGATCTCTCTTTAGCAGGAGCTTGCTGGAGCCTGTTACTGGAACTAGAAAATGATAGTGATCTGGTATTGCAAAAATAAGAAGCAGGGGAGACACTGGAACACTCCCAACTTTTGAAAATTTAAACTAACAAGGACAAACATTCATATCCACTTGAACCTTCTCTTTCCAGAAATAAACCAAGGAGGTTTGAGATCAAAAATCATTTAGACAGTACCTACGAGCTGATTTATTCAGCTGTAGTCTGCTGTTGTGGCTCTCTCTGTGGCACAGTGAACTGAGATGGAGAAAGTAGCACAGATTCCATACTCCACTCTCTATTTAATATGAAACTTCCCCAAAATACATTGAGATTGAAAGGTTCTACATTCATTTCAAATGCAGAGATGTAGACTGGGAGCAAAGCTAAGGCCAAGTAATATTTTAGCATGAGACAGAACTCGAGCAGAAGTTTATCCTTCAGTTGTGAAAAAGATGTGAAGGAAGAGAAGCAGTTAATGGGAAACCATGAAAATTTGTCTAATCTGCTGAACAGAGCAGACAGGTAACTTGTCTCTAAAGCACAGAACTTGTACTTGTCTAAATTTTCTATTTTTTTTTATCCATTCCAACCAAGGAAGGGAGAAGAACCATGTCATAAGGAAAAACACACATTTCTTTTTTAATGAATGAATCTTTTCATCATTAAAATGTGTTAATCACCAACAAAACAGGAACATTATTTAAATAATTACTATAGAATTATGAAACAGAGGTTATTGAAAATGAACACTTAGCTGCTAAAATTAATTCTACAGCATTTATCTTTCCTGCATTAATAAAATGTATTTCTTGCATTTGGCTTTCAGTATGCATTTACATGGAGTGAGGCCTTTCATGGTTTATTTATACTCAATTAAGCACACGCTAAGAAAGAAGAGATGTCATTCTGCCTTTAAAAAAGGTAGCAAACAAAGAGGAGTTTAAAAATTAGGAATTTAAAAAATTATTCAGTCACAATTTTATGCACATCTGGTACATAGCACAGAATTGAAACATTCTGCCTTCAAAACTAGAGGCATTAATCAGTACAACCTGCCCAGGTTCCCCGTTTCAGAGGCTTTCTCATGGGACAGAAGCTGACATGTATTCAGTAGGTATTTATTTAATGTTACCACCTAGATGCTAAGGGTCTTTTAGGCTGGATAAGGAACTAAGTTCTCAATTAAAAGATGGCAATTCAACCACATTATTTTGGAACAAAAATAGTCAGACATCTTAAACATCACCAAAATAAGGAAAATTGAAAGCTCGTGATGGAGTGCATCTAAAGTATAAAACAACAATACTACAGGTGGTAGCAGAATAATACAGATCTATTAAGTCTGAGACCGTACTTACCAGACTAAAGGAAAAAGACTTCTGACAATAAGGAATTAACAATCTATAGAAGAGTCATTGGGCAGAGACTTAGCAAGATCTTTTAAAAATCTTTTCAAAAGAATGTTGCTCACTTTTTTAGATAGACAGGAAAATAGTTTAGGTGAGGAACTGAATTGATGGGAAGAATGAAAAAAATGTAATTAAAACTTAATTTTCAAGGTCTTTTCCAACTGACAGACCAACTTTTGCTTCAGTACAGCTCCAAAGTATTTTCCAAAGAAAAATACATCACCTGTTTCAGAAAAATCTAGGTCTCCCTAGCCACACCAACAACAGTGAGCTACATTTTGTGCTTCAAGAGGGTTCAGTTTTGCCTGGATCACTGGTAAGAGTTATTGAATATAAATACATCTCTTTTCATTATATAATTTAAATATTTTTTTTTATTTAATAATTTTAAACCACTGATTGAAAGCTTTAATGCATAAGTTATCTTTCTGTGCAGGAAATTTAGCCTGCTTCAGCTGCAAAATAAAGGAAATGTAGAGTTAGGTCTGAGCTAATGTTAAGCTACAATTGACACTATGCATGTCCTACATAAATACCACTTCCCTCCCTTAGCTCTTAACAGGTAGTATTGTAAGTACATTTGTCATTTATAGAAACACCTACTGGATTTTTTACTCCCTTGTGGGCATTATGCTCAGTTAGCCATAGAAAACTTGGTTTCGATGTTTAAATATTAAACATGTGTTTTAGTATTTGACACTAATAGAATCATTTATCTAGAAACGAAGGTGCTGGTTAAGACAGATACCGAAAACACTGGATTATGAGTCACACACCAGACATACATTAGGAGTTACTTATTCCAGTTTCTTTTCAAGAAAAGATTTTTAGATTTCTAGTGATTCAGTGTGTAGGCTTGCCAGCAATGCAACTCAGAACCAGGTGTCTTCCCTCAATTTAAAAATGCCTATATGTTATCTACGGTATTAAAACAAATACAACTAAGCGGTGCATTTTCATATAAATATAAAGTTCTATTGTGAAGCAGCAGACACTTTTTTTAGGGTAATCTGTATTGGTTTGTTTGTTTTGTTTTGTTTTTTATTGTGGAGGAGTGGCACTGAACTCACTCATCTGAAGTAAGATGAAGGTTGGCTGTGGAAACTTCACACAGCTTGTGCATTTAACCTTCTATCAAAGGGCTTCTAGAGAAATAACCATTAAATCATTCACGATAAGGACTGGTTATGATCACGATATGTTTTTTATATTTAGTTGGTTGATAAACATACAGAAGTGAACACTCCATGTATTCTCACCTTCCAGTATTTTTCAATTATATTGCTATCAAAAAGATATGTGATCTATAAAGAAAATAAGACTAGGACAAGACAGAATAAACTCAAATATACTAATAAAATCTTCTGGCAATCCTTCAAACATTCATAACAGTACTTCCTTTTGTACACATGTATGCACATGTCTTTTTTCCGTTTCTAAACATTTTCTGAAATCAAAGGGTCTATAATTTTTCAAAGCATATTGGAGCTTTTCAGTAAAACTTGGGCAGCACATAAAGAAAACAACCAAAACAGCAGAAAAGAAATATCCTTTACTGAGCTAATTACTATGCTTTATACAACCAAATGAGGTCTGAAATTTTCTAATTACATAGTGAATATATGAATATTTCCTCTAGCATATGAGATTTAAGGAGTGAGTTCGAGAAAATACGAAGGGAAATGAGGACCTTGAGAGATCAAGGATGAATCCATCTTGATTCTATTATAATAATTTCTCAGCTGCTCTCCGATTAAAATGAAAACGAATACTCAAGCTACTTTTTTATTCTTATAATACTTACTATTATACTGGCTAGAAATTCTTATAATGAAGTTCAGGACTTTGTGTGATGACTTACTAATTTACTAGTTAATTATTATTATTTCTTTTTGTTTTTCAGAATTTATCCTGAGTCAAGTCAAACTCAGACAGTAGAAACTGCAATTTTTGTTGCAAAAGCTTGAAGCAATTTAGTGATTTAGTGTATAAAGCAAAGTTATTCCTTAAAACTTTACATGACAAGTTAAAATCATGAATCTCAGAGTAAAACAAAAAAATTGTTCGTGGTATAAGGGGAGAAAGGAATATGAGGTATGTATCCCTATTTCTCCAGAATGTGTAGAATTTCATGGTAACTTTTAGTTATTTAGTGGTGTTCACCTACCATTTCTCAAGCATCCCATGGGATAGAAGGATTTGGGTGCTGGTTTACATATGCAAGGAGAACAGGGCCAAGTATTGGTCCTGGCTGAGCAGCAGGACCTGTTTAATTCCTCGACAGTCACAGGCAATGCTCTGGGGGTCAGCCTCCTCTCCCAGGAAACCAGACAGGACAAGGGGGCACAACCTAGGCTGTGCCTGGGGAGGCTCAGGTTAAACATCAGGAAGAATTTCCTCACTGAAAGTGTTTCTAAACAATGTGATAGGCTGCTCAAGGAGGTGATGGAATCACCATTCCTAGAAATGTTCAAGTGTGCTTAAGCACTTGCATTTAGTTGTCTTGGTGGTGTTTGGGTAAAGCTTGAACTCAATGATTTTGGATTTCTTTTCCAACCTTAATGATTCTTTGAATCTATGATTCTAAGTATGTTGTTTCTTACCGAAAGTCCTTCATGTCTCTTCCCAATGTTTCCATTGGCTCTGAAGGGTAAGACAAAACATCTTCACGTTTCCCTTTTTCTCCCTCCCACCAATAAACCTAATTTCCTAGCAGCAAGTTAGATCAAATGTTTTTTAATTTCATTTTTACAATTTAGTAAATCAGACACATGCATGTACATATGTTAAAAAGAAAAATGAAGAACATGTTCTGAGGACTGATGAAAGTACTCAAGATACTTTTACTCTTTCTTCATGAGAAGATTAGTTATACTCCCAATATACTCAGGTACAACGAGCAGAGCACCAACAAGATATTGTCTTCATGGCCTCCTGCATGACATCATGAGTCTGCATTGACCTGATTTTCCAAAGTTTACAGGGGTGTGAAAGAACAGGGAAAGAAGAGGAAATTGGCTGTGCACATAAATAAAACAAGCATGGTTTGCTTTTCTTCCTGTATGTTTCTCAGCTCTGGCTCATGCCATTAAACACCATGGAGTCTCTCATCTTGCTAGGCAGCTGAACACAAGGCAAAATACTCTATAGACAAAAATCTGTTACAGAACACCTGTATAGCTGGAGGTACTCCTGCTATTAGCACACCCCTTTGTGGGAAAAGCTGCATTTAAAACACAAGAGAGTACAACTTGCCAGACAGTCCAGACTGCTTACACACTTTAAAACCATTCTAAAAGAACTGTGTTCTAAAAATATGTAAAAGAGGCTAAGGGGGTTTGGTTTTTCTGTTTGTTTCCTTTGATTTTTTTTTAAGAAAACAGGGGAACTGACATGTGTCATCTGCTTTGCTAGTGAAGACTGGCTTTTTTCAAATCATATTGATGGAAGTCTATTAAGAGTCTAATAGAACCTTATTGCTTTTATCCAACATGAGGTCTCATTTCAAAAAAGAACAGAAAAGATAAAAGACCAGGCTTCATGTACAGGTCAATTTCTTAATACATTATTTGATGTTTTAAATCACTTCATTTGCACTTCTATAGCTCAGCTTTCTGGCAATCTGAACTCTAAGAGGTATTTAACAGTACATTTCCAACTGTTCTCACTAAGGCATGCATGTGTGCAGGGCAGGGCAGACAAGTTGATCTGAATGATTTTGCACTTTTCCACCAGCACCATGTCAAGCAGACAGAGTAACTTATCTGTAGTAAATAATTTTGAAACTTAGGCCACTAAACATTTGTTAAGCAATTTTATTCTAGGCAGAATGGTCCTTTATCTAACTTATTTGGTGTTTGGAAAGACTGTGAAATGTTAAACTATTGTAAAATTCCATAAAATGTTTCACAGTATTAAAAGTGTAATAATAAAATTGTACTTGCAAGTATAGGACAAATTGAAAAGATAATGAGCCAAAATAAATTTGCAAAACTATTTTACATATCAAAAAGTAATAAGACTGTGCAGTTCAACTAATTTTATTTGCTCTTTACAAATGTGAGATTTTTAGGTAGTGTTTTAAATCCTTCATGAAAGGGCAACACAAAAATTGCTTTTAAATAGTAATTTTAAATATCCCATCAAAGTAAAGTGTTTATGGAACATCCATTATCCAGAATTCTATTGTCAGTTTGCAAGATTTTCTAAAGCATGCAATCCAAAGAGTGACTAAAACATCCAAAATTTTGTATGCATCTACACAGGTGTGCGTATTGCTTTTTTCATATAAAATCCCAGAAATTATTTCTGTGTATTTTTCATTTTAAAAAATGTCAAATAACAAGCATTGACCCTTTTCAAGGAGGTATGCAGCAGGTCTTCAAAGAGATTCACTGGACCACACAATTTAAATTAAATAAAACTTGCATTCTTTTAATGTTTATTGTTTGTGTTGATAAGCACTGCTTTTTTTTTTCTTGAGTCAACTACAAAGTTGGCTACATCATAGAGTTATTCGTTTCTACATCTCACTATTTAACTCAGGCAGCCAAAGCAACCTAGTAATATCCTGAGATTTATTATGCAGTGGTCTGCTTTGGGGGTTTTGGTGAAAAGCATTGAGTTTTTAAATTGAAATCACTCTTTAATAACCACTCTCTTGAAAACATATATTTGACAAGATATTTTTTTCACATTTGTTTCCCTTTCCTTCCCATTACTACAGCTTCAGTATACATTGGCCAAATACCTTTCTGGTCCTCAGTTCTTCGGAGAAACTTGCAGCCTAAACAGAAAGATGGACTACACAAACCAGCAAGGCAGCATGGTGTCCCCCCAGCTAAAGCAGAAACTAAAGTGTCTGTGATCTATTCAGCAGGAACTTATTTGAAGCCCATGAACAGAAGGACATCCATTTCTAATAATCAATGCTGCTCTAGGCTCCTTCTAAATCAATGTTACTTTATGTGACTGTTGCCTTGTGTCATAATTTCCTATACTAGGTGCCATTATACCAAACCTATTTATCATTCATAGGAATTGAACAGAGAATACAACAAGAACAGAAATTGTTTTTCTGGGCAATTTCTGAAGTTTTCAGAATTATCTTTGCTTCTTAGTGAAAGAGAAATATTTTGGGCATTTTAGTAAAAACAGCATTTGGCAGGGAACAGTTTTCCAGGAAAAAAAAAAAAAAAAAAAAGAACATTGCCAGAGGAAAAAAAGTTCTCCTGAGTATTTGGGATGACTTTGTAAAAAGTTGCCAGTTCAAGTTCATGGGCTGCCTGATCCGCAGCAGAATTTTTTTTATTTCACATCAATAGAACAAAACTTTTAGCTACATCTCACTTCTAAATCAAAATTTAACCATGTCATTGAAGCCAGAATTTGCTTTCTCTATTCTCCTTCCTTCTGGTTTGGCAGAGCTACTGATTTGACACAAGAACAAGATGATTGGTAATGGTCTGGATGGATTTGCCAGGCATAAATCATGTAAATCTTACCTGATTGCCTTATGTTCTAAAATGACTACATCTGTGGACAAAGAAAGTACCAGGAATGTCTTTTCTATACTTCAGGCAGGCTTTTGACACTGGGGCCCTGGGAACTGGGCAGGAGCCAGCAGTGAACCCTGGCATCAAAGGTGTCCAGTGTCATCCAGGGCTGTGTCAGCAGGAGCACTGCCAAGAGCTCAGGGCAGGGCTCGTTGCCTTGCCCAGCACCCATTTCCAGACACATCTGTATGCTGTGTCTGGAAATGCCCCCCAGCACAGGAAAGGCACCAATAACCTGAAGTGAGCTCATCCCCACAACTCTCAGGACTTCAGGGTGTCCTGTGAGCACTGTCCCAGAGCTTGAGGCAGCGGGGCTTGTCCAGCCTGGAGCAAAGACATCTTCAAGGGGACATCACAGCTATCGCAGTGCCCACTGGGGATGTAGAGGGATGTAGAGGGGCAGAAAGGCTGTTCAAGAGCTGTGTGTGGCAGGGCAAGGCACACAGACATGAAGGGAAGGGAGGGGGATTCAGGCAGTGTACTGAAACCTTTCCCCATGAGGACAGGCAGGGAGCAGGCAGAGACAGATTGTCCAGGTGTGTCTGGCTCCAGTCCTTGAAGGGTTCTGAGTCCCATCTGGGCAACCAAGCAACCTGGTCTGACCTCACAGCTGGCTCTTCTTGGAGCATGGGTTCATGAGGGACATTCTGATGTACCTTTCAGCCTACAAACGTGACATTTCAGTAACATAAAATTTTCCAGAAAAAGTGTTCTGATCAGATTTAGTAGTTAACCTTCCAGGTTTCCACAAAAGAAAGCTCATCTAATATCTGTGCTTCCACAGGCTGACAGGGGCTTTTAAAGGTTTTAAAGGGCTGCTAGAAACATCTTGGCTATTCTACTAAAGAATTATGATAATTTCTTAATTAAAATATCACCAGGATAGACTCAGAGAATACACTGACATATGAAATATTCAGTATGTTATAATTCGATCACTTAATATTATTTAAGAGTCAAAACCATGAGAATAAAAAGCAAAAAATTATCAAGGTTCATTCCATGCTGAGGTTAATTTCATGTAATGTGAGTAATTAATTTGGTACTTATGTGGATAAGAAAATGGAAAGATTATAGGAAGGCTGGGATTAGAAACCAAATAATTGTTAGGACCTGCAGGACGGCTGAAAGGCAGCCTATTCACCTCCCAGTTCAGTTTCACCACAGACTGTTTATAATGGTCAGAAATTGCACTGTACCTCCTGAAGACCTTTTGCTCTCTTTTTATCAAGTACACATCATGCCAAAAAAGTATTCTTTGTTATCCATCCACCCAGCACTGTGCCAGCCCATTGCTGAAAAAACCTAGTATTCACATCTTGTCAAATTGTTACTTTTCCACAGATTTTTAATCTTACTTCATTCCCATTCATTTTGACACTGCAGAAATTCCAGGAAGTTCCAGGTTTTGGAACTTCGATGACCACTGATAGAATGTCTTTACTTACTGAAACATTTCTCCATAAATTACTAAAGAGTAGCACAGAGGTATGGCACTCTCTCTCTGAAAATATTTGTTCGTGTAAGTGTTTCTAGAGGCTTCTGCGTGTCCTGTACAGCATGCCTTGCCTTCATGAGAGCTCTTCCCTTAAACAAGCCCGAGGCACAGCTTTTTAACCAAAAGGAAAAAAGCATTTTATGATAGAATAAGTCTAAGGAAGATCCTCCAATATGAATAGAGTCTATTTTTAAATTACTTGAGAATGATTTTGCTGTCATTTCAAGTATGCTTTGTCTGAGATGTAAGAGGGAAATAAGAGCAGAGGCTGTTGTGTGGGAAAGTCATGGAAACAACCCAACAGCTCCAGTCAAACCCATATTTTTACAGCAAGACTTTCTACTCTTGATCTTACAGGGTGGAGGTGTCCTAACTCTCTTTACTTACTTGTAAAATATTGGAGGATTCTGATACCTTCCCAATGTCTCAAGGTGAAACTACATGATCATGAATGTCACCTAAAAAAGTCTAGGTTACCTGGATCAAACAAACAAACAAACAAACAAGCCAAAGAAAAATCAATAAAACAAAACAACAAAATAAATCACAAAAAAACCCAAAATAACAAAACCCCACAGAAAAGCCCAAAAAGAAAACCAAAACCATCAGGCACCCTGTTTTGTTAACACATTGAAACTCAGACTGTATAGAAGCAATGAAAAATCAAATCTCTTTTTATCAGGTGTAAGGAGACAGATATTTGTTTTCTGATAGGCAGAACTTATGCCTGAGGAAAGTCATTAAGAAATTGAGAAAAGATCACTGGACACAGGTTATTTCACTTCTGTTTTAAAAGCCAAATTCTGGATGAAAAGTCAGAAAAGAAAGTACTCAAGAGATTTCTCCAGACCAAAGAAGTTCTGAGAAGAGCCGAGACTGATGCTCTGAACAGAGATGGTGCAGCTGATCTAAAGAAATAATTTTACTTGAAGTTCACCATTGTAGACCTTGGAATAATGATCTTTTAGAGGCTTGAATTCCTGAATGGAAAATAAATTTTTAAAAAGTAAATAAATACACATATATTACTGCTGCTTGGAAAAGCCTGTCTACTTTGGGGTAATTTACATATTGCATAACCTTGCCAAGCTATTAAGCAGCAAGATAACTTCTAGATCATACATTATTTCCCTCCACTGCTTCAATGACAAATAAAGGAAGGTAAATCACCTTGCTTGCCACATGCCTGAGGCAAAGCTTAATCTAAAATATTTCAAAGCTAATAAAACCTGAGTTAGCAGAGAAAAATGTAGAATTTAACCTAAGTGGGAAAACAAGGCCTAATTCCTTCACACATACAGGACTATGATTAGCTTTCTACACTTAAACAGGATTTGCAGTATAAAAGAGCTCCCCACACATAGAGAATTAAATGCAAGCATACACGCTTGCTGGCTCAAGGCCTACAATAGTCTTTTTCCCTATTCCTAAATTATGTTTTTGTCTAACTCTTCTCCTCAGAAGCCAGCAGGAAAATATTAAAGAGTTGTTAAAAAAAAAATCCCGTCTTCAACTACTATTTAGACAGTATCTCTGAAAAGTATATCTGAAAAGATTTTTACAAGAAAGTAAACTGAAGTTGTACAATTAGTAAATTGATTTTCCATTCATATATTACATGCATAAAGTGATTTTCTGAAGGGAGGTTGAAACCAAAGTTCTTTCTAGTAGATTTTATCTAAGCATTTAAATTTATACTTTTAATTATTGTTCCATTTTCTTCTTGTCTAAGTTATATTTAAATTGTATGATTGCTAAAATTGGACTTCTTCAATTTCACCATTGGAAAAATGCTAAAAAAATATTTTGGTCTAAATGTCTCACCTCTGATTAGTTGTGAAAATTTTAGCTTAAAATTTCCATTAAAAGAAAGACTAAGATCAAAACAAAGCTGTGTGATGGTTAATATCCTTTTTCACTGCTTTTAAAAATAAACACTAAGTCTGTGTATAACCATATTGGGGCAGGGGGAGGAATAGATTGAAAAGGTAATATACAAGTAGTTGAGAAAAATAGAGGTACAATGAATAAATGTCTACCTTCCTGAGGCTCAAACATTTCCTCTTTAGTATCTTATTTCACTTTAGAATTTGTCCATATTTATATTTACTATTGCTATCAAGTAATAGCTATTTATAGAACATTTTCCATTCATTCCCGACACAAGCAGAAACCATATAAAATATATGAAATTTTGAGAAGATGGAGATTTCATGCACATATTATGTCAGGTATAGCTATTTTCCCAAATAAACAAAAAAACCCAGTCACAGCTTCTGTGAATATAGCACTCACTGCAATGTTTCCTTGCAAAACTCTTTTTCTTTCTAGTGTAGCACACTATGTCCTGACATAACATTCACAGCAGTAGCTGTCATTTTAAGTATGCTTTATAGCATATATAGCACTATATATATATAGTGCTATAGCACTATCGTTGTGCAAACAAAAATGAAACCATACTGAAATATAAAAAATTCACAACGTAGGGTTCATTGAACTGACCTGCTACTTTGAAACAGGCTGAGGAACTCTATCTTTGCATCACGCTACTGTGCATTCTGTTGTGTAAAGTTTTGGGGTTTTTTTCCTTTTCCATGGAATACATGAAACGGATCTGCAGCACCAGCTCCCAGCTTTCCTGTTGATCCAGTGATTTCAAACGGGTGCGGGATGCAGCACTCCAAATGGGGTCTCACAACAGAGAGGGGGCAGAATTCCCTCCCTTGACCTGCTGGTCACACTTCTTTTGATGAGCCCAGAATACAAGGGACTTTCTGAGCTGCAAGTGCACACTGTCAGCTCATACCTGCCTTGCATCCAGTCCTCCACAGGGCTGCCCCTGATCACTTTATTCATGCAGTCTGCATTGAAATTGGGGCTTACCCCAACTCAGGTGCAAGACCTTGCACGTGATCTTTTTGAACTGCATGAGCTTCACACGGACCCACACCTCAACCCTTGTCAAGGTCCAAGCTCCCCCTAGATGCATCACTTCTCATCAGTGTGTTGACTGCACCACTCAGCTTGGTATTATCCACAAACTTGCTGGGGGTGCACTCAATCCCAAAATCTGTGTCATTAAAAAAGATACTGAACAGTTCTGGTCCCAACTAGGACTCTTAAGGGACACTGCTTCTTACTGGTCTCCATATGGACACAGACCAATTGGTAATTTGTTGGATGAAGCCATCCAGACAATACCTTACCCATCAAATTGTCCATTCATCAATATCTCTGCAGTTCAGTGACAAGGATGTTGTGCTGGACCATGTCAATTGCCTTATGCAAGTCAAGGCACACTTAATTTGAACCTGTAGCTAAGATTTCTGCCACTTCAACAAGCAGACAAAACCAACCCCTAACACCCTCCCTCCCAAAAAATTTACAAAATCCAAAAACAAAACAAAAAATCTCTCCAATCTTTTCCTCAAAACTGAGGAAATAAGATCACTTTGCACAATGTTATGTCAGTGCTTTCATTCCACTAAATAATGCAGTAATCAGTTAAGGATGACAAATAAAACATGAAGCAAAGTTTTATTCTGAATGAAGGCTCTCTCTCTCTCTCTCTATGGCTGAGTGCACACTCAGTCAGCTTCCAAATAAATCAGGAAGAGTAAATAATGTTTACTAAACCACACAATTGACTCAAAGGAAGTGCTGGCTTTAAGCTGGAATGACAAAACCTGCAAAAAGAAATGTGGACACACTTTTCTAGGGCACTAGCAGGCTTATTCCCCTTTAAAATTAATTCACATCAAAATTATAAACCTTTCAATACTGCAATCAGGTCCTACACAAGGAAGGGACAGACAAAGAACAACTAGGTTAAAAATGTTACCCAAACATCTAGCTATGAATCAAATATAAGCTAAGTACAAAGGTTTAGTGTTTTTAATTTAATTCTAAACTTTGATTGAATAAATACAGATAAAATATATGGTTCAGCAACAGATATGAAAGAAAACTGACCCTAGACTTCACTGACATTTCATGTTTCTGACAAATCTGAGTTGGTCTGTTGCTACTGATTAGTTGTTCACTAAGTCTCAAAACTCACATTTCTGCTCTGTTTTTTTTATTACCCACTGCCCCCCTTTTTTCATCTCTGTTTTATTTCTTCCACAGTAACAGTGTGATATGCTATGCTAGCCTGTCTATTGACTTTTTGCATTTCTTATCAGCAGAAAAATAATCTACAGTTTTACACCACTGGGTCCTTCATGCTTCGAGCCCCAGCAGCACAAAAGTGATGCTCTGCCTCCTTGCAGAACTGCAGCTTGTCAGGGTGGGAATTCCTTCATCGATCCATGAATTTTGAATTACATTTGCAGTCCTCCCAGCTGCAATTATTGTGTGACTCTAAGCAAGTTAACAGTCATCTCTAAAGTAAGTTCCATTAAGAGGAAATTCACCACCTCCTAAGCACTTTAAATTTTCTCCTCGTATTTTTACATCTAAAATATTAGTTTGGTTTTTATCCTGAGCTTTCGAGCTTTCAGCATAAAGTGTTTAAGTGTTTTCCATTTCCCTAATAAAATAATAAACATAAGGATTTGCATGTCTGACTTTTTTCCAATTTTGGTGGGTTTTTTTGGTTTTTTGTTTATTTTTTTGATTGGGGTTTTTGTTTGTTTGTTTGTTTGTTTGTTTTTGTAACATGATGTTTAGTTTGCAAAGACAATATTTTCCTGGGTTTATATTCCCTCAGAATAAATCAGTTCCCTACTGACTTTTAATTTTCATAAATTTCTGCCAAAGACAACATAACAGAGGAGTTTTGTAGAAAAAACAGAAGTTCACAGCAATTTCTTTTTTTTTTAAGGGACAACATTCAATTAAGCATCTTGAATTTTATGGATACTAGTGCACTGTAAACTGTTTTTCTCACCACTGATACTTGACATTTACATGAGAAGGCAGCAAAATAGGTTTGAACATAAGAGTTTACCTATGAGATTGAGGAATTCTTCTGAATCTTCCTTCTTTCCTACCTTTTCCTTCCAATAGATAAACCTGCAAAATTTCTCACTCTCTCTTTCTGCACACACACACACATGTATATATATAAAAACACATATATATTTCTTATGCCATTAATTACCTCTATGATACATATGTGTTTCCAACAGATTCATCAGGGTTGAGCTTGAGATTGCTAATTTTTATCTGCTATTTGATATTCATTGTGCTTTAATAAAGATATTTTGCTGTTGGGATATCTTACGAGAGGTTGAAAGAGGAACATGAGAAATGCGTACGTAAGACAAAATTTGAGTTACTGAAAGAAAGGGAGATTATGTTTTTCTACTTATGCTGGGCCTAATAGAAAAAAATCAACTCATAGAAGTCATAATTAAAAGAAGACTTTTATTATGCTTTTTTAAATAACATTACAAAAGTATCAGAATAAAATGTGCAAAAATACAGAATCATGATCATAAGTTTCACATAATTTCCTTTTTCTTTTAAAGGAGTCAACTACGAGACACACTTGAAGTAATCCTTCTAGAATTGGCCAAAAAATAAAATTCCCCCTGGAATATGCAAGATGCTCTGATTAAAAAAAAAAAAAAAAAGTTTTCAATTATTTCCAAACTAACTAAAACCCCTGACCCCAAAATTCATAGGTAAAAACATGATGTTAACTTGAATCATAATTCACTGTGTTTCATTGTTTCTTCACTGACCTGATATGCCTCTGAAAGCTTCATTCTCATAGATATTCTTTCAGTTATTCCTCGCAGAGATAAATTTTGATAAGATGTGAGAATAAATTGTAAGTCACATAATTGCTCCAGGGTATAGAACTGGCTTTTCTTCTTCTCTGCAAGTTGAATTTTGATGTTCTTTTCTCATCAGTTCAAGTCCATTACGGCAGTCAGGACATGTTCTCCTCCGTGCACATCCTCTAAGCATCTACGTATAATACCTGCTTGTCTCAGAAAATTGCAAGCAACACACACCTCTGCTTGAGACAAACTGGGTGGATGCTGATGAAGAAAAATAACTTGAGAAACAGAAGTTTCTGCTTCAAGGCTTTCTCTGTTTTACTGAGCTTTACAAACACGGTTGTTGCCTCATGTTTTTTCCTTTCCAACTGCTCAAGCAGCCTTATCTCCAGCGACTCTCTAGTGACAGCACGCGACTGTGGCTTACAGGAGAATGTTTGTTGGCAGATACAGAATCAGCACATGAAGAGTCCTGTAAATTAAAACAAATAACAATTTTTTTAGACAATAAAACTCTATTTCTTCACTTTTAAAATCTTTTTTTTTTTCTATTTAATATTTACAAATTAATATAAAAGATGCTGCTTGCTGGATACAGACAGAACTTACTTCTGAAGCCAGGAGAAGTCTTCACCAGTAAGGAGCAGGATCGTGCGCTCTGCCTGGCTACTCCAGAGAACACAGAAGGGCAAAGAGCATCTCCCAGGTAGATGCTGAAAATGGATTTAAAGATGAAGCTGATGACTAATAATAACCCCTTAAAGAACTTTCAAGGAGCACAAGTGATTTGTGGTAAAAGCCAGTGCTGGTTTCAACTGGGGGAAGAGTTAATTTTCTTCACAGTGGCTAGTACAGGACTATGGTTTTGTTTTGTGCTGAACAGAGAGTTAACAATAGAGAGATGTTTTTTGTTATTTCTGAGCAGGGTTTACACAGAGCCAGGGCTTTTTCTATTTTTTGCACTGCCATGCAGGTGAAAAAGTTTGGGATATTGGAGATGCTGGGAGAAGACACAGCTGGGACAGGAGACCCCAAATGATCGAAGGGATATTCCAGACCTAATAACATCACACTCAGTATACAACGTGTGGGAGGAAAAGGAGGAAGGGGAGAATGCTCACAGTGATGATGTTTCTCCTCCCAAATCCCTGTTGCACATGGTAGGGCCCTACTCTCCTGGAGATAGCTGAACACTTGCCCATGGGAAGTAGTGAATTAAATCCTTGTTTTGCTTTGTTTGTGTGAATGACTTTTTCTTTCCTTATTAAACAGTATTTATCTCAACCCAAGAGTTTTCTAACATTTACTCTTCTGATTCTCTCCCTGATCCTGCTGGTGGAAGAGTAAGGGAGCAGCTGTGGGGGGCTTGGCTGCTGGCTGAGGTGAAGCAACAACAAGGCTCCTTACCATATTCTCCCAGAAGAAATAAACCCCAAATGATTTACGTACAGCCTATCACTTGAGATATACTTTCATCATATACTCTGAATTTATATATTTTATTCATATTTACCATTTGTAATGCATTTAGCAGATGGTCACTGAAATGATTTCTTCTTGATGCTTTCTTACGTAAGATATAGTTTCTCTCTCTCTCTGTGTCTTGTAGGAAGACTGAATTAGAGGTTTAGGCCTAAGAACTGAATATCTCTCCAGAAGTATTTTTGAGATAGTAAAGTAACCTCGTTCATTAAAAAGATGTGATACCAGTAGTACTAACAGTGAAATCATACTGCTGGATGAATTTTTCCGAAAACATAATTCTTACCTTTGCCCCAGTCCTGCCCAGTTTTTAAGACATAACACTTATCTTCTTGTTCAAATGACCCTCAAGTCTTCTTGGGGCAAAATAATGTACTACTTGTTTTGATAAAACAATCTATTAAGAGTTCCCCTCAACATTTCTTTAGATAGACAAGTTTCCTAAAAATGATAACATAATCTCCAAGTCCTTTTGCACTAACCAAGTTATTGATGCCAATCAAAGTTACTATCACTGAAGGCCCCTACCCAAGTTCTTCAAATCAGGAGAGATTGTGTGTGATCCAATTTAGACTACCTACTGTAGCTTTTAAGGCAATTTCAGGACTTACAAGGCAGCTAAGTTCAAGGCAGCAATGACTCACTGCTTCAGACTCAGCACACACATTCTGGTTTGGTAACGTGAATAAAAGTGGGCAAATATAGAACCTAATCAGCAATGCACGGTATCACTTGCATCAGTAGAATGTAGCTGAAGCAAGTTGGAATGTGAACATGTTCTCTATGCAGTCCTCACACCACTTCGTCGTGTTCTGAATTAACTGGCTAAGTTCCGTAAAAAGACTACTTCAAACTCTTTAGCGTGCGTTGGATGCTTACTTTCAGCTCAGTAGAAAAATGTTGAAGTAAGAATATTCATAGAGCAGCAGGGATTTCATGCATGAATCTTTAAAAAAAAATCACAACAGGGTGTTCTGGTCTTTTTTCCCCCTCCATCTTACTTTTTAATATAATTTTGATAACATACATTTATGATAAAGCCACTTTATCTCAGCAGTCTATGGGTGAACTTTGAGCAATGAATTCTAGTAACATGGATTGAAATCAACCTCATGAGTAATCAAAGCAAGTGCTCACTCTCACGGTCACACAAGCAATACATTAGCTAAAAATAAGGATGAAAAGAAAGCTAATGTTTACCTAGACTATACAAGTAGGTGGTTAAGATGAAATATGCTTTGAAATAATTCTAAAAAGGCTAAAAATAACACTTTTCTTTTAGGGTTCTGACATGCAGTGTGTAATTACCCAGTATGAAAATTCAGAGGTACTTTAGCTAAAATATGTATGAAAATGCTTTTCCAAATTGAGTCACTTATCAGTACTTAGGGACAGCACATCACAGACCCCATAAGTTTTGAATTTTTCTATACCTGAATCATTCACATGAAAAAGTATCTGACTTCTTTTAAATATTACTGTACAAAGCAATTGTAAAATGTTCTTTTCACCTCGGACTTCCACATCTCTTACATATTTTGTTAAAACTGCATGACCTGCCTCTAAATAAAACAGTCTCCTTCAAGTCAGCCTAGGTGTTAAAAGTCAAGATTGCAACTTAGTTGAGCAATACATACTATGTTGAGTCCTGGGCCATCAAAGCTCAAGAAGGCTATCCAAAGATCTGAGCTCAAGGAAGGGTTAAAAGGTAGTAAGAAGGTCTAAGAGGAGAAATCAAGACTCGTATATTCTGACAAAGAGTTCAGGAGACAGCCACAACAGCCTGCTTGAGCAGCAGAGACATAAATGAGAGCGAGCAGCATTAGAAAGCACAATAGCCCAACGACATTTTTGGAAGAACTTTTTCTCTAGTACAGTAGTGTAGAGCTGGAACAGACATTGTGAAATTTTAATCTTTCCAATACTCAGATGGAGTGGAAACACAAGGAGGGGTTGCAGTGTCTGGAAGTGAGCTGTTTTGACAGGCCAGTGAAACTGGAGGATACAGCATTTGTATGGTTATATGAGGTAAGCTCATTCAATTTGTTTATTACTAGACCTCCATTACATGTGTTTGACATTACAAAAAACCATGAAATAAGTTCTGGGTTGTTTGGAGGATTTTAATGTCTGAATTAAAAACAAACAATAAAGGCCAAGGAAAGATGAGAAAACCATTACCTATCCACAAGCTTGAAACAACAGGAATATGGATATCTCTTCCTAATTCCATCTAATTTTTAAAATATAACCCTTTAAATTCATATTAATCATTCTTTTTTATACTAGCCAGCCAAAAGAAACTGCAGATGCTTACTGTAGAAGGTTTACAGCATATTGCATTCAAAAGGGAAAAGAAGTACTGTATATTTGAAATATAAATTGATGTCAATAACGTGATTCCATTATGATAAATGTAATTTAATCAACCTTGAGATGATTTTTTATTACTTAACTATTATTATGTTAGAAAGTAGTTGCATTGTTGATAGTTTGCCTTTGTTAAATAACTTGCAGTTATTAAGACAAGGAGCCTATGATGTCCCTTACTGGCCAAATTTCCATTTAAAATAGAGAGATGTTTGAAAAAGGTATTCATATAATATATTTACTTCTGCTGTTTTTATATTACAGTCATTTTATTTGTTTTCCTTTGTCAGGTCAAATAGAATAGAGACTTAGCTATATGTTTTGAGTTAATAATTTAAATGATAAACTTAATTTCATAATTGGAAAAGTCAGATTTTACCTTTTCAACAAAAGGAAACTTGAACTTTAGCCTGAATTTTTCTACAGATTAAAAGATAAATTTTATATTTCAGCAGAACTGGCAAGAAAATTAATTGAAAAAAATGTTCTTGCAACTTTGGCACAACTCACCTAGTATTTCAGTCATGTATATTTAATATACATGTGTTTCTGTAGCTTTGAATTTGTGCAGTATTTCACTGTATTCACTTTTCTGTTATGACAGAGTAAACATCATTGATTAATTGTGCTACAGGGCATAAACTTGATTTGAGCTACAAATTATTGATTTGAAACATGTTTGTGGATATGAAACATTTTGCATATTTATAATTCAGGAAGTTTTGCTGTGTTGCTCTTGTGGCATTTTTTTTATTTTGGAAATTGATTTTGAAGTTGTAAATGTAGCAGTTTGTAAACCTGCCTGTACAATATAGAATACCAGGGAGCATGTAAATGGAGTTGTGACAATTAAAAATAAGAAGGTATTATTATGAGAATCACAGAAGGAAGAAAGAAATTCCTTGAACAGAATGAGAGAAAAAAAGTTATTTTAACAAATGCCTTGAAAAGATACTTGCAGTTGAATCAAAACATTAAGAAAAACCTTTTTCTTATCCACCAACTGAAGATCACAGAATTGCAAAATTATTGAGGTTGAAAGGGAGCTCTGGAGGTTATGTGGTCCAACCCACCCACTCCACCCCAGCCACCCAGAGCGAGCTGTCCAGAATCATGTTCAGCTAGCTTTTGAATATCTCCAAGGGTAGAGATTCCACAACCTTTCTGGGCTGTCTGTGCCAGTGCTTAGTCACACCTACATTGAAAAAATGTTTTCTAATATTCAGAGGGAATTTCCTCTGTATCAGTTTGTGCCTCTGGTCCTGCCACTGGGCACCACTAAAAGAGCCTGGATCTGTCCTCTTTGCACCCTCCTTTCAGGTATTTATATACATTAATATCATCCTACTGAGCTTTCTCTTCCCAGGCAGAACAGTGTCGGCTCTCTCAGCCTTTCCTCATTGGAGAGATGCTCCAGACCTCAATTACCCCACTGAGTCTTTGCTGGATTCTCTCCATTTTGTGTGTCACTTGTAATGGGCACCCAGAACTCGACACAACACTGTAAGTGTGGCCTCACCATGGCTGACCAGAGGGGAAAGATCCCTTGACTTGCTGGCAATACTTTGTGTAAAGTAGCCTAAGACACCATTAACCTTCTTCACAGCAAGGGCATTTTGCTGGCACATGAACAACTTGGTATCTCACAGGACCCCTATGTCCTTTTCTGCAAAACCAAAGGCTTTAAGTCAAAAGACAATAAAAAGTTTGGTTAATGTTGTCAATGTTTCACAGTATCTTTTTTTTTTTTTTTGTACAGCTTATGGAGGACTTATGTCATGTACCCTTATGCCGATAGGACAGGACTTCTGGGACTGTGCACTTGAAGTGAGATTGTGCACTTGGTAGCTTTAGCATCATCATTATTCTCTAAAATTTTAACATGGATTTTAAGTTAAGGTTCCTCTCTGCCCTAAAATGAGAGCCAATATCCATTTCATATTTTTTCCCATCAATTAAAGGGGAGATGATAACCAATTTTCTATCTCATCAGTCAGTTTCAAAATTTATTTCTTTCAGTAACTTCAGTATAACAAAGGAATTGACTGACATTTCACGTTTCTTGTATGTTGCCAGATATAGAGACCCTAAAAATGTAATATACATTCTATTCCTAAAAATTTCTATGAAAAGAGAAGAAGAAACACACCTGGTAATGTGAAGAATAGAATTGTAAGAAAATATGAGTATTTGAATAATCATCCCAATCTGTTTCTTGTTCTTTTATTCTGAAAGAAGCTTAACTGGTTGTGCATCGTCTTTGGTTCTCCCGTTGTGCATCTTCCTCGTTTCTTCACATTTCTGTTTTTAGATTTGCTCATTTTATACTTTCTTTAGCATTTGGAAACTCATGTCTGAACCATATCTTCCCGCAGACCTCCCGCAATGTACTTCCTTTCAAGCCTCCAGAGCCCACAATACATTTTATCCCACAAGAAAACAAGAACAAAATGTAACTGGTCTGTGTTTTTACAGCCAATTTGTTATAATCACTTTCCTTTGTATTGTATAACAGAAAGTACAGTACATAGTCTTCAAGAACAGAGACACTTTGTCTCAACTATTTTTAACAGATTTCTAGTTTTGCTCTCTTTTCAACTTCTTTTTTGCAACTCCCCTGCTATCTTTCTCACACCACAGTGTCTGGTTTGACAATAAACACTGAATTTTTGACCCCTGTGGTCAACATCAATTGAAGAAATGAATTGTTGAGCCTGGATAAGCAGAATTTTTTACATTTGTTAGAGATCAAAAACCATACGTAACCAGATGCACAGAATGCAATATATAAAATACCAAAGTTACTGTAAGCTTGCGTATTTTTTTTTACTGAATGACATGCTAAAATTGTATTCTCTTTAGCCATCTTCACATTTTCATATTTCTATTTTTTTTAATATTGAGTAAATTAAAAAAATATACACCCCTGTCATTTGAGTAACAATGATAAACAAGAATATATAGTCCTCAAGTGGAAAAGTTTCATAACTTAGAAAAGCACAAGTGAAAATTTTTGGAGAAATAGGCCTCCAACATTGCCTACTTTCTTGGAGAAATAATTTTTTTCTTCCTTTAATGAAATTTTGTCTCTTCCCCTTAAACTTTCAACAGTATTATTGAGTAAATTTTTCCTTCCTCTCATCTTTTTTTCTTGTATCGTTTTAGTGATCAATTGTCACCCATCACAGAAACTAACTTATTTTTTGCTTTAAAGCCTCAATTGCTTTATTCTTTGCAAGAGCTTCATCAGTGTCAACTCATTTTTTTCAACTTGCAGAGCAACAAGGTAGCTAACGGATTCACGGAAACTCACCCTGTAAATTAATCTTGAGAGGCAAACCTATACAAATGTCTAACAGTTTTGATTTGGGGTTTGTTGGTTTTTTTTTCTTTCTAGAAAGGCAAGTCAGACAGCTTCGCTCCTTTACAGCATTCTGATGAACTAAAGAAATGCTGACTTATAACACAGGATTTAGGAAAGTGCAGGGAATTTTTCTTTATGAGGTTGCTAGGATCATATTTTGTTACTGGATGCAAATTTTGAATAATGCTTCAATTACAGTAAGCACATGCAAATGGGAAACTAGAAACTGTCTCTATAAGGCAGAAAAACTTAAATGACAGGCAACAATTATACTGTACCTTGTTTTAATTGTTATCTCTAACTTGATGACATTTGAAAAAAAATGAAGTTTTCTCTTATTACTCCAGTATTTTTACAGATTCCATTTCTTCCATCCTTTTTCATGACTAAAATGTCAACCAATAATAAGTAAAACTGGAGATGCCAAGGCTAAAAATGGATTTTCTTTGTCAAGAAAAGTTTCTAGATGACTTATTGACCTCACTCAGAAGAAACCTGAAAAACCCCCACTGAAGACGGGCTACTGCTTTGAGACACCACAAATGCAAATCACGCAGAATCATTTATGCCATGGCAACTAGTGTTTGCCATTGTAAAAAAAAAAAAAAAAGAAAATAAGCAAGTACAATAACTAAAAACTGCAGATGGGACACAGGGCTAAGTTTAAAAATAAATAAATGATTTAACAAATGCATTAAGCTCTTCTTCCTGACAGCCATATGTTAGTACAGCCAAAGTTACAATTAAGCATGACTATTGCCTTTAATTTCTCTCAGTTGTGAGTGACAGTTTTCCTGCATCCTATTTTGCAAGCCCCTTCCTGCTAACGCATGAAAATCATTGTAATAAACTGCTACTGGTAATGCAAATTTGGGATATAGGAAGAAAGGTCTTTGAAAGAGATTAGTTTTATAAATTTCGTATACAAAGTGTTGAAAAAATGAGCTTCTGTAGTAAAAAAATCATAGTTGCTTTGCCAGAAGATGTTTGCAATGGATGGGAAATAGATATGATGGTCATTTGGAGTGATATACATTTTACTTTAGTTACCTCCAAAGCAGACATGTACATTGGGAAGTGATCCATTACCCCATGTAAGTGTCTGCTCCTCTGAAATAATAGTTTTCAGGAGAGTGTAGCCCAATGCCCTGTAATTTTCTAAACTTAGCCAGTCCATAGTCCTGTCTTAGATTGCTTTTCACTGGTTGTCTTAGCTTTCCAGAAATGTGTAATGTATGCATCAACAGTAGCTTTTCTATGACAAGCACTGTTGGGTCTCAGTCTATTCTAGATAGTTTTATTTGGAAAAATCGTGTCAGATTGCACTTGAAGCTGTTTACATGCAGCTCCAGTAAAGCCATATTTTCCCTTCTGGAGGCAAATAATACACTTTCAAAAAGTGCTAATTACTGTAAGAGTGTCATTGAAAATATGACACTCTATATTTGTACTCAAACACCATGTTTACAGTTTGACTTTTTTTAAATTTATATTCTTAGAACTAAGTTCACCCTCCCTTTTACTTCCTCCCCCACACACTTTTGCCCAGAACTAATAAGAAATAAATCAGCTTACTGAAATGCAATATAAAGTTCTGCACACATTATATTCTATACTTTCAGCTTGTGCCAAGACAAGACAAAATCTCTTTAGTGCATGTAGCTTTAAAATACAATGATCTAGAAGAGGTTTACTGCAAATGCTACAGAAAGTGACTCTTAGATTTACTAGATACTAAACTTTTCATAGTTTTCACCTATATGCTTCACTTGTGCGTTGCTGTGATCTAGAAATTTATGAGCAAAGGCTGCTGTGGTTCCAGAATGGGACTGGTGTAATGCTGGTGTATGTACACACTCCACTGAGCTGAGTCCTGCTTTTAGAGATTAAATGGAGCATGTAGGAAAAACAAAGCTTTTATGTTATTGCTCTTGGCACTTGATATAATAAGATGCAATATGGCAAGACTGCAGCATTGCAATGGGTTCATGAGTCAGAACTGACGTAAAAACAGTAAAGACTGAGCAATATTGCAGTATGGTTATTCTTTCATTGTATATTATAAATGCCATTCTTACAATCATCTCAAATTGTGGTGTGTAACCAGTATGTTCTTAGGCTTGAAACCAGTACCAGCTCTAACATAACTTCGTTTCTAGTTTGCATCGACATTATCATAATTTAAATCTGCTCCCTGCATAAACTGACTAAATTCTGACACAGTGCCCTCCCAAACAGAACATTCTTTAGTAATACACTCTGTTGCATACAAGATATATTCAGCCTTTTACAGGTATATAGACACTAGCTGTGAGGCACAATTGATTGATTATTTATTTTTTTATTTAGCTCCCAAACTGTTGAAAGAATGATGACATGGGGAATTACATGGACTCCATACTAGGTGGTCTCCTTGCCCTGGAACATCATGAATGAATCTGGACTAAGTTGTCCTCCATAAAAAAATACTATGGCCCAAGATGAGAGTTTGGAGAAATCCCTGATATCCTTTTTGAGTTGTGCTCATAGCAGCTAAGCTTGGAGAATCAACCTTCCATATTAAAAACACTGTGTGAAAAAGTCTGAATAATGGACAGTTGTGGACTCAGCTCACTAGAAATGCAGCAGTTAAACAAGATGTCCATGCATTGAAAGATAATTTCAACTGGGATTCAAGTTAAAATTCATCAAAAGTTGCCAGTCAGAAAAGTAGTCTCATGGTGAAAAAAACGGTCCAGCTTGGATACTAACGTTCTGTAATTTCATTCAATGAGTGAATACAGCTAATGAATGCTGACTCAGCTTTAACCTATGCATTACAACATGGGCAAGATACTGAGAAGAACTGACTATAGGCATAGACATCCATAATTCTACTGCTGGTCCTGCCAGACTCCTGGAAATCTGAGACAATTGCTTCAACTGCTGCCAAAACACTGAAGAGTGCTTGTTGGAGGTTATTCTTAACCAACAAAAATATGGTTGTCACCTCCCCATTACCCACAGTAATTTGCAAGACTGTTTCTCCCACTCAACTGCACCTTGCAGACGATCGTCTTTCCCTCTCACAGGAATATCTGTGATATTCTCACAGGAATATCACAGACAGAAATAGACTCCTGCATATTATAATAGCATATTTAAAAGCTGTTTCTGCAGTGCATATATAAATGGAGCAAAGATTACCATACTCATATCAAAGTGTTATTTTTTCCCCGTTTATATATATACACTGCTTTAAACTGTATGGCCAATGCGTAAAGAAAATGCAAAACGCCAAATTATTACAAAGGGACTTTGTGAAGTAGCAAGAAAACACAATTCTAAACTTCTGCTCTCTCTGCATCCATGCACAGTTGAATAGCTAAAGATTTCAGTAACATTGAAATTCACTATGGATCAAGCAAAATATTACATAATTTATAAAACTGCCACTGGTGTGATGCCCTTAAATTATTCTGCAATTCATGAATGGTGAGGTAGGAAATAAAGGATAACATTTATATATTGCTAATATACTTAGATTTTATTTTTCCCATTGGCTTCTAAGTTACTTTTTCTCACCATAATAGATGCAAAGAGTATGGTGCACAGAGAATAATTTTCTGGAGAAGGGAATGGAATGGGAAATAAAATATAGTTACAAGAAATTTTGAAAAGCCTAATTTTCTGTTCAAGGAAAGAGATGCAAAAGAAAAAGATGGAAATAAATGACTGAAGTGATGGCAGCAATCAGGAAAGAAAATTATTCAGAAAGGGATTCCTACCAAAAAAATATAAAATGGCCCTGGAAGAGAGGTGTTTCTAAGTTTTGTGAAGAGAGGTTAAAACTTATGGGAACTTCAGCCACCAATTTTATACAAAATACTTCCTCTGTCCTCCATAAAAATCAACAGTCTAAAATAATGGTAGTGAGTTTATGATCGTAGTATGGATGGAAGTCAGTGAAGTGAGAAAAAGTGTTTCAATTCTCCTGCCTTAAATTGACTCAACCAAGTCCACTACTATACTATTACATCATCATTAAAAGTCAGATTCTGCATACAATGAGCAGTGAACATAGTGAACACATTAATTTTTCATACAGTTTTTTGCAGCCTTTTTTTCTTTTTTTTTTTTTTTTTTTTTTTTCTTTCTGGGCGGCTGCTGCTGTTGCCCTAGATTCACAATTTCTAGTCACCAGTGTTCAGACTAGACCAAAGGAGCAGCTCTAACAAAAACAGCATGATCTATGGCCTTGTCGTAGGGAATGGAATTGAGGTAAAAACATAACAGTCATTTTAATCTTTCCATAACTTTTCATTTTTAGCACTGAAAAAATGCAAAAACAATAAATGTTTTAATGTGATTGAGATTTTATTTTTGCATTAGTTTATGTAAGGAGTGTTACTTTTTTTCCTGAAAAAGATGTGTCTTTTGGGTTGCTGACCAGGTACAGGAAGGAAAATTGCTTGAGGAATAGTGTAAAGACAGTCATGCAATTATTGTCAGCATATTTTTTTAATAAAAGAAGATACACTAAAAACTCCCACAACTCATGCAGCCATGGCTTTCACCTGAAAACAGGAGATATTTTTAGTCCAAAGTGTCTACCAATGTTTCTTCCAGAAGGGAGTACAAATGCTAGGGTGGTTTATGCATAACCATACAAGACCACAATATAAAATGCTTCTCAGCGAGTATGGCAGAAGAAAGTTCTGTGCAACATAAAAATTGAATAATTGATTGTCTCTAAAAGAGAGTTCGAATTTATTTCACTCTCTACCTCTAGTAGTTTTATATTTGCAAGTATGTTCTTCTGCCAGCATCTCCTGAATTGACTGCATTATGAAACTCATTCTCAAAACATTTCTAGAACATCTCATGGAGAAAAAAAGATCTGCAAAGTCCACTCCTCATATGGAGGACGGAAAAAAGTAAAATATCTCTGAAAGTTAGCAAGCAAAGATTTTTCATACA
This sequence comes from Polioptila caerulea, assembly GCA_013397295.1. NCBI lineage: Eukaryota > Metazoa > Chordata > Aves > Passeriformes > Certhiidae > Polioptila > Polioptila caerulea. Next base: position 492,281 of record VYXF01009743.1, read on the forward strand.
GCAAGAAATTAAATTACAGAACTGTTTAAACAAAAACTCTTTGTGATGTTACTTGCTATTCCTTGTTCTTCTAAATTTTCTGTTAGCTAAAACTTGGTCGCAGCACAACAAGGTGTGGTTCATAACCAGGTAAATGGAATGTTAGACACATTCTCTGCAAATTGCTGCAAAATTACTGTTTCAGCAGCATGACACATGAAAAAGGTAAGAATAAAAGAAAATCACAGTCTGGCAATATGAACGGGCGAGTTCATTTCTTCCTGCATGGGTGGCATTGTAATATCACTATCTACTGTACCTATAGAGTACAGAAAGATTTTAAACATATGTTCTGATTGACACAGAAGAAAGAAACAAATTTAACATTTAACATGACACCAGACTATTTCTTCTGAAGTATTTAAAAAATAGAAAACACTAAATGAAAAAGAAACACTTATTAGAAATGTCTTTTTTTTTTTNGTACTGGACAATTTGGAAAATTAAGTGTCTCTTTCTCCCCAGACGTTGTCATGTATTACTACAAATAATTGTTTTCTCCCTTTGACATTATAATGTAAGATGTCATTGAGCATAGATTAATCAAATAGTAATCTGATAGCAAAATCAGAGAAAAATTCAATATTTTATATCTAGTGCAACTCAAGTCTTCTGAATTCATCCTATTCTCCAAAATCACTTGCTTTCTTCATGGTTTTGGTGGACTTTTTTTTTTCTTACCATTTGTTTACTATTAGATTCCTTGTGACCTTTTGTTGAGAATCTTGAGAGATCTGATCTCACACATCCACTTTCTGTGTAAGGGCATATTCCCATCCATATTAATAATGGATGAAATAATATCAATATTGACTTCTATTTATAATATATTTAAAGTTCTGTGCTATTATCTTTAATCTTTGCTACCAACACTCAAACAAACCCTGACGTTGTCTATTACAGTGACCATGCTCTGCTAAACAACTATATTATAGCCATGCTTGGAATGGTTTGAGATCAAGCCCTTCAGACTTCAGATTATGGGGTAGCCCATTAATACACAGAAATTAGAGTTTCCTTTACTGCCTTATTTGCTATGTAGATAGTATCAAATACCATATTCAAGGTAGTTTTTTTTCTATTTTCAGTCTCCCGAAGAGAGAGACAGATTAAGAAAGCAGAAGTAGGTAAAGAGTAAAGCAATGTTCATGGGTTTCAAGAGTGACAGAATATAATTTAAAACACATAAAACAGTATGAAAGCAAGATGGAAGGAGGCTTTAAGGTCTGAACTACGGATGTCCCCTGACACCCAGCTGGTTGCACTGGAGTGCTGGGGATTTGTGGCATGTACTGGCTCCAGGTCTGCCAAGTCTTCCAGCCGTGCTGTCATGTTTAGCGAGAGCACTCATGTGTGCAAGGTCTTGCAGAAACCGATCCAGGCAGGAAAAGGAGATGTAGAAGAAATGTATCATGAAGTAACACATCCTAGCAGGACCAATCTTGACTTAAGTCATATTTTCACTTCAGTATATGAGTTAAAACAATCCTTATCTCTCTCTTCACTACGCCTTATCTGTTTTCCCCAGATTTCCACTCAACACTCGAATACAGAAAAAGATGCAGCTCTAAGCCTGTATTATAACACTTCTTGTAGTAGCTGTTCATAAAAGAGTAAACTACTTTTCTGTTTTTCCAGACGAATTTTTATTCATTTCTGAAACATCAAACACAAAAATAAAAAGATTTATCTGGAAACAGATGGATGTAAAGGTGTGTTAGATAGGAGCTGTCAGTCCAGTTCAGCATCTCCTTGGTGAGCCATGTGTTACTGTAATGTTTGTAAAGAATAACAGTACAACCATAAGACATGCAGTCATAGTTTTCAAATATTTTATTTTGAATAGTTACTGCTACATATGTCAGTTTTCATTTACCAAAACTGTTTAAACATTGTAGCAATCTATAAATATTGATATTTAATTACTTTACTGAATCATAGAAAAGATAGAGGTATTTTCAGGTGAAGCTTTCTTTGTGAGAGATATAACAGAGCTAACAGCATGTTTATAGCTTTGAGGTTTTTTTCTTTCAAGAGAAAGAAAGCATAACCCTAAATTTAAGGCAGAATTATAGATTTGAGAGTCTGCAATACAAGAAATCCATAGAAGTTGTATTTCCTGGACTAGGGACAGAAAGAGAGGGAAAAAAGTAAAAGATGAAATCTGAAAATCATGGTTTTTCATTTTGAGTTTCAGATCATTTCATTCAGTAACTCCTTTTATCATTTGCACAACTGTTTCACAGAACTTTCATGGCAATTAATAAAGACAGGAGATTATTAAATTAATTAAATAAATATTTTGGTTTTTACAACAGAAGGAGCTTTTTTTAAAAACCACCCTACTGTTGTTGGCCTATTAAGAAGAAAATATAGTTCAGCATTTATCCTTTACAAGGCTTATGTTTGTGCATTTTGCACCATAACAAATTGCTTGCTTGCTTGCAATTTTAATTTGACCTCTTTAGGATATGTATACACTTTTTTGTTCATAGCAGAGTTTGAACAATATCACCATGCACAATCTTTTCTCTGCATACAGACTCTGAACAAAGCTGAATTTCTGATTAATTTTCTGAAGTTTATGTGTCTAATGGTTTCACAACATTGTATTCTCTTTGAAGGAAATAAAGTTGATTAGACAGCATTTTGGTGCATCATAAGACTGAAATCCTTGCAATCAGGAAGAAATATGACTGCAGCCCAGCCGGCACAGACAAATTATATTTCATTTCATTTGCTGTGTCAGATACAACTACAAAATGAAAATTTACTATTAAAAAAAAAAAAAAAAGAAATATTATACAAAAAAGGAAGATATGATTATATGAAAAGATTCTAGAGCTTTCAGGCTTTCATATAAAACATATTTTGTTATAAGAAAAAGAGTCTAACTGAGCATTTCTAACCAGATTTGTCAGTATAAACCAACATTTTTAAGGCTTGCATCAAGAAGCTGTTTATGTTTTCTCATTAACTGCAGCCTGGGGAAAAAAAAGCTTTGAAAGATCATGTCACAAACCCAGACTCAATATACATGAAAAATTATTTTAAAAAAAGAAAAATAGAATTATTTTCAAAGTTGATGCAGTACATACTCTGAATATTTTACAGCAGCTGCATAACAAACTTAAAAATAATTGTCATGATAAACTAGAGAGATTTCTTTGTATGTACAAATAAAATCACGTGTAATGCCAGCAGTGCTCCTTATTCCACTCTGAAACTTAATTTTCTCTAAATAACATGAATTTTCATTAAAAAAATGGTAACATAACTTTTCCTTTGTACGTAGCGCATGTGGGTAAAGTTATATACTGCTACGTACACATTTATCAGATAAATAAATAGCACTCATAAAAATATACCACTGTTCACACACTTACCCACAGACACACAGACAGAAAGATACACACAGGTGTACAGTGAGCAGGGTACCACAACTACTTATAAATAAAGATGCACGTGTGCACATATAACTGCATACTCCCAGAGAGGATATTTAGATTATTCTTATCAGAGGACCTCAGCTGGTTTTGGGCATACAGGACATCAAATTCTTGCACAGAGTAGAAAATATGTATCTCAAAGATATGTTACATCACCCATACCTATACAAATTACATGTTGACATTAAATACAATTATGATGAACAACACATGTCCTAACAATACGATATTCAAATGTCAAGTAAATGGCATGCATCAGAAAAATCTCAATCAAAATCACTAATCTCTCCACATAAATAAGAAAAAATTAAAATCATTAAAGATGGAAGTATTTTATATATTTCCATTAGAAGTATCACGTGAAATTCCAAATAAAAACTAATTTAAACATATATTTATTGAACAATAATTCATTCACAAAAGTTAATCTTGATGTCTAATTTTGCCGACACATAAAATAGTGTTAGAACCAACAAACTGTCCAAAACTGAATCATATTTGTTGTGATGAAATAGTGATTGATTAAACTGTTTCCACTTTAATAATTAAACTTCAAAAAATTCCTTGAAACATTTTGTTTCCAAACAAAAGTAAGTGAGGAAAGAACAGACTGAAGAGATATTATTTAATGATACTGTTCAGTATTAAAGAGATAAATGAAAGGTGAAGACAATATGAGACCATTTCAGTAAGA
>VYXF01009743.1:496528-531847 GCA_013397295.1 Polioptila caerulea
CTTCTTTTTTTTCCTTTTTTTTTTTTTTTTGGAAAGTGGTTTGGTTTGGGTTGTTTTGTTTTGTTTTATAGGGATTAATGACTCAGACATTTTGCTTTATGGATTAAAACCAGCATCTCATTGACTGGCACAGTCCCAGTGCTTATATAAAAGGGATCAAGGAACTAGTTTTTCCTGAATATAAGAGAAGCATCATTGTAAAAAAATCCCTGCTTTCTTTTCCTGACTATTCTCCAGATGACTTTGCAATACTGATTTACATCTTGACAAAGGCTGTGATATAATTCCAGAAGTCTTACAAGAGGATCTCTCCAAAATTTTCCACCTCAGTCAACAAGACATATGATATTCCCTGAGCATAACAGCTTTACTGCCAAAAAATAAAATATGTTTCTGCTTACTGCCAACCCACCTGACTTTACCTAAGTAAATTCCTTGCCAAATCCATCAGCCTTTCCACCCTAAACCCTAAATCCATTCATTCTTGCTCAATTTAATATGCATTCTCTTACCTACCAATTCATGAAATGTCATTTGATAGACCTAAAATACACTAAAGTGGGATGACCTGGGAGTAGGGCAGGGGGCATTAATTATATGAATATTGATCTTGTCATTTGAAGTATGCGCTATAAATTCAGAGAATAAGATCTCATTTGGTCTGAATGAACTTCTCCTGACTGCCAGTGATTTGTGCAGAAGAAATGCATTGGTCTACAAGTGCTAATACTTTGGAAGTAGGAAAGGTCCCCCACAGAATACAGGGAAACACAACTAGAAGCTACCAAAAAAACACATTGAATTACAGGATTTATGAAATTCAAAGGCCAGCTCTCCTCAGGAAGCACACCCTAATAATTTCAAACTAAAAAATCATCTTTATGCTTGTCTGGTTTATTCTAAGAACCTACAATGAAGGCAGCTTTTTTTTGATTATTAGTGAAGATAAAGGAAACAAGTTTTTCACTACAGATTCTTGCCATTTTCTAAGATTAAAATTTCTACACAGGCAGGAAGGATTCAAAAACTTTTTTATTTTCATATCTTTTTTAGCTTAAAATCATAGGACTGCTCATAAGACTGATACTACTGCATAGGAAGCGAGAGATAGGAAAAAATCTTAAGAGAATAAGATCCTAGTACAGCCAGCTATTGCTATTTAAAATCTGGTTACAGAACCAACTTGATTACTTAGTCTGTCTTATAACCTTATATCCAAACTTTAAGGAAGGAAATTCTACATGCTAAGAGGGCAGGGAAAGAGCAAAATGGCAACACAAGCAAAAGAAAACAAACTAAAAAACCCAAAACACAATGAGAACTCTGAAACTCAAAACATGTAGAAAAGCAGGAGAATTTTATAAGGGCCAAACCTAGATCCATCCCACGCTAGCAACATGTAAGCATGTAGTAAAGTTATATTATTATTATTATTATTATTATTATTATTATTATTATTATTATTATTATTATTATTATATTATTATTGTACTACGTTATTTAAGTAGCAAGCTCCCTGTACAGTCGACCAAAAGTGGCAGATGCCTTCAAAGCAGCTGGTGTAATTGTAGCATACGTGATGCTGTGAACCCCCACCCTCAAGAAAGTCACCTCTCTTCAGAGACTGCACCTAGAAATTCAGGGCACATGCTCTGCCCAAAGTAGATGACATAAATAACTTCTCCTCACGAGTAACTCTTTGAGGTTGGACAGTTCCTCCTGTTCAAAGGGTTTGACAAGAAACAAAGAGCAAAATTAATAAACAAGTCTGAGATTTTATTTCAGGAAATTTCAAAGCAGTCTGAATTTATTAATGACTCCAAATCATAGTTCTCCATTGGGCTAGCATGCAAAATGCATAATAACAGTTTAAAATTTACTCTTAGTGGAGTGAAGCCATCTGCCCTATCTTCAAGCAACTGAAGCAATTTTTAGAGGGCTTTGTCAAATTCAGCCATCATTTTGTTTCTAGAAGGTAACACTGAAGTACAATTATCTACTATGATGTTAATTTGTCAGAGAGAATATTTTATATCATTTTCCAACTATAGTAATCGAGACATACAGGTACTTAGATTATGAGTTGAAATTTATCTGGATGTATATGTACATTCCCAGTCCATACACATTTTGTATGACTCATTATTCGTAATGCTCCTGTATACTATACAGGTAATTATAAATGGATTTTCTTTTCATGTCCTCTGTGGATGTGAACACTTCAACTGATGTACTGAACACTGAATTAATCTCTTTCTCAGAGTAATGACAGATGAAAAGAAATGACCTATTTTACCAATATGATTATTAATTTTTTGCCAGAATTCATTTTTACTGCTTTCTAAGCTCCCCTGGTATCATGTGTTTTCCTCATTTCTTAATGTCCCAGTAGTTCATTTCCTGCATAAAATAGCTATAAGTGGATTAGAAATCAAGCATTAAAGATGCAGTATATATTGCATAATCAGATGATGAAATGTTAGTAAAACAGGATTGATGCTCCTAGGTGCATCATTAGACTTTGTAATGGCATTTGTTCTTTTACAAAACACTTAAAGAAAAACTGTGGAACTCTTTGAGAAATTTTGTTCCTTGGAAAAAGCTGCACTTTCATGAGACTATTTTCATTAAGTCTGAGAGAAAATAATACACAAACAAATAATTTTCCAAGAAAGGTGATTTTCATATTTCCTCAACATACATTTTGTTGTAACCCAGAAATTACCATAATGAATCTCTGATCACATCTTCGAGTCTTGGCCAAAATCAAGTGTGAGTAATACTCACATTTTTAAAATACATCATAATTATAGTATAATGTATCATTAATACAGAGGAGTAATATATATTTAATAATTTATAGTTAATCTATATTACATTCTCTTGGATAACTTATCAAAGGAGAATTGAGGCAGAAATTTAGTAACGTTTTTAAAACATATAACAAAATAACTTATAATACAAGTAAACTTGTCCAAATCTATTGAAAAATTGTTATTGTGCATGTTCACATACTTTTGTCTATACAATTTTCAATCTATTTTCCTGGCAATATCATGCATTTTATTAAATTTGAAGAGACACAATACGATCTTAAAGGATATACTTGACAATATATTTCTGATCTGAAAAACATGTTATGTTTTATTAAAGTTAAAAGTCATGCCCCATAGAGCCAGGAAAGACCAACATGAAAAATGATCTCTTGTACTTGTATATTAGGGTTGCGTATAATTTTTTCTCCAATACAGACTCTGCTATATGCAATGCTCATTAAATAAGTATCCAGTACTTTCCCTTTTAGAAGTCACTTATTTATTGTATATTTTTTGTACTTAATTTGAAGGCACAATCAGTCTTTCTTAGCAGGATTTTAGAGTCATTATCTGTACAACATCTGTGTTTGAAAAGACTGGCTCCTTTTCCTTTGCATCTATTCAATGAGGTTAGTTTTTAGTGAACATCTATCTTAACAAAAGAGATGTATCAAAGTAAAAATCTTCTTTCAACACTGACTAACAAACTCAAGGTACCTAATACCTAATTTTTCAAAATACTTTAGCCTTTAGAGATGTGTTCAATGCTGCTTTGTCTGAGCAAAGTATTACTGAAATCACAGGGCAGATTATGCACATGTATTTTAGCCTATTAGGCCAGTCTTCTGGGAGATATCAGCTAGCTGGCGTCCAAAAACTGCCACTGAGCATATGCAAACTAGAATTTTTGCCATTTGGTCACACCTGGATGGAATTTTACAGAGCCAGCAAAATATTCTTGTCTAGCACAGACACTTCTCTCCCATAATGTTTATAGGATCAGCATTTTTATGATCCTAGCCTTTTTTTGTTAATTAAATGTACTGAACCAATATCAATTCAGTCAATCTGAATAAATTACTAGTCTGCAATGTTTCAGATTGCTCAGTCAACGACTGACATTTGGCTCTGAAAGTCCCCTTCTGTCAATTCTGCTGGTAACTTTCTATTCTTCTAAGGTAATTCTATACTAACACAAGAATAGTAACACTATTTAGAAGCAAACTAGATTTGCCCACCTCATTCCTTGTCTATTTTTCTGAAGTGAAACTGCCTGTTATGTGTTCTCTGAGTACTTGCTGATTCCATTGTTTCTGTAGGGTAGAGCACAACAAGCCTCACTAAGTTATTTAATGTTTCCTTACATATTGCAGTCACTGCAGCTGGCATCCATACCTCTGAACACTGAATTGTAGAAGAATCTCTCTGCAGGAATTATTATTTAAGCAGACTGGGTCAAGGGGAAAAAAGAAAACAAAAAATGATATCAAAGTTTTATTAAATGCTGCAATGAACATGAAGCAGTTCAGCTTATGCATAGAGAGCCATATAAGTTACTAATTTATGGATCTTCATTTCCAAATAAAACGTAGAATATGAAAATAAATTTAAACACATAAATACATAGATTCTCATATTTTTAAAATGAGGTGAAAAACTACAAAATTTTCCCCAAAACTATTCAGGACAATCAACATCTAACTTTTGGAACTACTTAATCGGTTCAAGCATAATTAAAATTACAACTAGAAATCAGGACACACTCTTGTATAATTAGTGAATTGAAGCAATAGAATTATTTGATGGAAAGCCTTTTGTAGGTAGTGGCAGTATTTAGCTCCTTTTTGGCTGCATGTAGTGACAGACTGCTTTGAGTAGTATCTTTTATGTTGCCTTTTCAAGGAACACATCTTTCTGGAAGAATACTATAACATAAATCCATAAAATAGATCACAGAATGGTTTGGGTTGGAAGGGGCCTTGAAGATCATGTAGTTTTAACCCCCTCACATGGGCAAGTACACCTTGCATTTGACCATTAAACATTTAAGCTGGCCTTAAACGCTTCTAATATTAGTCCACAGCTTCTCTGAGCAACCTGTTCCAACCTGCATGTCACCACCCTCATAGTCAAGAATTTCTTCCTAATATGTTGTCCAAAGATACACTCTTCCAGTTTGAAACCATTTCCACCTTTCTCTCACTACACTGTCTTGTAAAAAATCCCTGTCTTTCTTGTAGGCTTTCTTGTGTTCAGATACTAGAAAGTTGCAATTAGGTCACCCCAGTGCCTGCTCTTTTCCAGGATGGGCAAACCCAAATCTCTCAGCCTTTCCTTACACAAGAGGTGCTTCATCCTTCTAATCATCTTAGTGACAATACTCTGGTCTCCCTCCAACAGCTAAATGTCCATCCTGTGCTGAGGATCCCAGAGCTGGATGAAGTACTACAGGTGGTCTCATGAGAGGGAATTAGAGGGCCAGAATCACTTTTCTTGATCTGTTGATTTTGCTGCCTTGGATGCAGCCCAGGACACAGCTGGCATTCTGAACAGAAAGCTCACGTTGCCAACTCATGTCGAGTCTCTCAGCCACCAGCATCCCCAAGTCCTTCTTGATCTGTTCATCCCCCAGCCAGTTTTGATATTGGGGAGTGACCCAACCCAGGTGCAGCGCCTTGAACTTGGCCTTGTTACAGCTCGCAAGATGCCCATGGGCCCACCACTCAAGATTTTTCACATCCCTCTGGATAGCATCCTCTCCTTCAGATGTGAAAATTGCACCATTCAGTTTGGTATTATTTGCAAATGTATCGAGTACTCACTTGACTCCTTCATCTATTTTGTTAATGAAGATATTAAATAACAGTGTTACTAATATGAATCCCTGAGGGACATTACTTGTCACTGATGTCCATCAGGACTCTGAACTGTTGACCACTACCCACTGGACATAACCAACCACTTTCTTATCCAACAGTTCACCCATCAAATACATTTCCAATTTAGAAAAGGATGTTGTAGGGGATGAGTGTACATCTGTTCCTAGCAAATTATATTCTTCTGTGGCGAACCAATGACATGCTTGTGGGTTATGGGTTAGGTAGTTTGAGGACCAAATTATCTTCCAATAAATAGAAGCATAACTCTGCAAGATTAAATGCAGGCCCATATTGGTCACACTGAACTAGGACTCACTCTAAAACAGCCAAGAAAACATATGTGATTTGTTGAAACTAAATAGTTATCAACGTGCAGCAGAGTCAACAACATGAAAATCCTGTGGTCAAAATCCACAGTAGCAGTAATGTGAGGAAAATTAAACTACTTTTGTGAAGTTCTACCAAGGGATACAGTCAAGTAGGGGAAACAGGTAATGGGTTAAGATTCTGATTCCTCCAGTTTACTTAAGCTTCCAAATCACCAGTGTTGCAGTAGCCCTCAATCTAATGAGAAACTGAATATGAGGATCCCTATTTCTATTATTTTAGTTAGGGGAAGGTAACCAAATTTTGATTGGTTTAGCTATTTCCATCCAGTCAGACCACTCACATAGAAAATATTGAGGGCTTACACAGAGCCAATAACACTCTGTACAGATTAGAAATACTTTTGACTTCGTTCTGCATAGCTATTTCACTGGCACATTACTTCATTTGACATCTCAGAGCAGCCGCATCAGTTTCACTTCAATCAAGTATTGCATTCATACAGAGGCGAAGATGTGTCACCTTCCTATGATGTCTCATGGCAAACTGCACACACTACAAACAATGTATATCAACAAATAGATGGCTTCATTTCACAGTGTACATTACAGGAAAAATCTTCACTGACAGCCTATTTGTCAGTGCGTCGGATGCAGCACAGTAACACCAGACCATCTGGAGATTCCAGTGAAAAAAACACTGAGGGTGAAATTCCTCCTTCATCTACTGCTCACCAAAAAGAGACAGAATAATGGGTCTTCTCTCTGTAGTTTGTCATAACATCAGAAATCAGGAATTGACTGTGATGCTTTTATTTGTATTGGTTTGAAAAAAGATTGGATATGCTGTAACGATAAAAGCAGGGGATCAAAATTAAGATTGAGTCATGAAAAAACACTGCTAAGATTTACTCCTCCATTTTCACAAGAGGAGGAAACTGTTCCATATACATGCATTTTCAGTCTTCAAATGTCACAGCACAAAACCCAGCACACTTCTCAGATTGAAACAGCAATTCTCATCACATTCCTTCATGAAGTCATGCACACTATTGTATTATTTTGACTCATTTACACCTAAGGACTCGAGGTCACTAATGACTTATGAACTCCGAATGCTTTAAAGGAAAAACTAATTAACATATTTATTGGTGTAATTGCCAGGTGGAGTTTTAACAGCAATGTTGTCTTGAAGTGAAATATATTTTTTACAACTAGTATGAATTGTCTCTTCTATATGACTTTACATCAGTTTTTCCAATAGACACAAAGAGAAAGACAAGAATCTTCACAGCTTTTACCATGGTTTCTACTTGCTGTAAAATAACATTTAGTGCTGCTGTTGGAGGAACAGTTAACTGGATTATAGATTATACCTATGTAAATACTGCAAATGAAATGCCAAAAAGAATGAGAAATATTCAGATATAGTTTGATTACAGATAGAAATGTCCTCAGGAGTAAAAAATCTGGATCGGTCAATATATTTGTGAAGCAATTAAACAACAATCCCACAGTAGCCATGCCATACTTAGTTTAGTAACTAAACATGGATCTGTTAATTTTTGCTCATGTTTGCTGTAACACACATTATAGTTGAGGAATACCAGTTGCTGTGCTTTAGTCTGATTCGCTGCTGATTAACAGCAGAAGAAGCCAAACTTAGAGCTTTTCAGGAACAGATGGTGCTTCTATCCTCTTCTTACTGGTCAGAAATTCAGAGAAAATAAGGATGAAGACGGATGTAGATGGAAAAGAGAAGCAACCAAAAGAGGAAAAAAAAGTTTGGCAGATCCCATAAGCAGCTATAGAAACAAATTATACCCATTTTCCACTGTGGGTGTACAAGTTTGAGGATTCACAGATGGCTTAAAATTCAGCTCCTCATCAGAGCCGAATCTGTTTCAAAGTCTGAAAAAGGGGTACGGAATGATTGCTGAATGTTTCTTTTCCCACTTTTACTACTTTTTAGTGTCCTTTCTTTACCTCCTTTTTCTAGAAATTAACACTCCATGAAGCAAGAATGGAAGTTTATTGAGGTACCAGTAAAAATGGACACTTGATGATATTTGCCCAGATCAGATGACTAAAAGTTGTTTTCACTGTGGGCTTCCTAAAGCCTAAGGGTACTTGAGGAGTTCTCGTATCCTCCTACCTACTCCTTATAAATAAAACCATGAATCACTTTTAAAAATTTGGTATCAAGTGAGTCATTTTTTTGCACGAGCATCTTGAGACACCTTAAGATGGTGGTCTCCATTTCTCTACCAAGAGGGCAGGAATGCTTCAACATTCTTGGAAATACAACCAAATGTAAAGTAAAGGTCTCTGCTTCCATAAATATAAAGAAAACCTTCTCAACTGTGCTGAATAAACATTCACTCAGTCCTTAAGTTCTAGACAAAGTAATTAGGGGGTAGAACACAGTGCCAGAAATAGCTTTGCTGCTGTTGAGAAGGTATTGTCCATACTTATTCCAAACCACAAAAATGTCAGCTTGGATCCAGGTATTTCCATATACTGACTATATCTCTATGTAAAGTCCACTCAGACTTCTTTTATTTCTGATTATGCTATTTTCTAACCAATTTCACCAGGCTCTGTCTGCTAGGACTTACACTAATCTCTTAAATTAAAAAAAAAAATCAAACATCTCACCCTCCTAGCACATGTTCCTATTGATTAATGTTATGAAAGAAGTAACAAACTTCTTTTGATGTCTGTCAGGCTCAGCAATGGACCTCTCATGCAATGAGTTACCGCATGATTTTCATTCTCTGTGATGAGCCTCTTGAAATTTCATCAATACAGTTCATATACTTGTCGAACTATCAGTGAAAAGAAACTGCAACAGCCTTGCTGAGCCTCTCTTTGCTTCTGTCAAGAGTTCATGGGGGCTCTAAAGAATGGGAAAGCCAAAGGTTCACATGTGCCCTGCATTACAACAGAAAAATACAAGCATGTCCTCTCATCTGCAGGCATTTAGTCTTGCTGTAAAGAAAGTAGTTTAACTCTGTTTCTCACCACAGAATAAAGGCAATTACATTTAGACTTACTGTCTTTAGAAAACTGATGGGGATTTCATAACAAGAGAAAGGTAAGACTGTTATAAAGAGTCTTTAAATATTTAAAATGCTTCCAAAGCTAAGATAGCTGTGAGGAAGATTTCTTTGTGCTCTGCAAAGTTAAGTAGAACTCTCCTGGGGTACTAAAGTACTAAAGTGCCTCCTGTTTTACAGGGCTGGGGTAGTCATGTTAGGGGTGTGTAAATGTTTTGATGTGCCAGGCACTGAAGAAAGGACTATTAATTGAAATCTTAATAATATCTCTAGGTTGCACTATCAATAAATAAATAATGCCTAATAGTTTAGTAAATAAATCTAAACTCACGAAAACATAAAATGGCACAAAACTAAAGTCTAGAATGCAGAAATAGTAGACAGATTCTGTCTACACATGTTAGTGTTTGTATTACAGGGAAATATTTTTTCCACAAACCCTTTCTTCACCAAAATCACTCCTGGCATGAAACAAGACAGGAACATCTATTCTCCTTCATTGTTCTTAATGAACTGCTGAAAAACAAATTTAGCAGAGGGGAGAGTTAAACTGAGGTTTTCATTTACTGGAATGAAACTATTATGTTAACTGTTATTTTCTCCCTGTATATGCTATCACATATTTCAAAACTCTTAATAATTTCATGCAACAATGAAGCAGTAATTTACCTACTGCATCTCTCAGCAAAATGCTGGGTTTGAATCTTCATTCCCTTCCACTTGCAACACAGTCTCATAAAGGCCATATTTCCAAACTGATCTAGAGAACCGCAGGTTTTTTGTGATGGCAAAAGATTTTTTCCATTTGCATGCATGATTTAAAGACAATCTTCTCCAAAAAAACACTAAAGAAAATGCAGAACATAGCTCTAAACTCTCAAAACATCAAATTCTGCTTTCCACTATACATTGCAAATATCTCTCTGGACCTATCACACCCGTGAATACCTAGAAGGTAGTAAAACAACTCAGTCATAAATAATAGCAGTGAGCATATAATGCCCTAAACAAAACATGACACATATCTTAAATACTAATTCAATCAGTATTACATAAAAGTTCTGTGAAAACTGAATTACCTTCCATCTCACAGTTGAAGATAACATCCTGTCACGTCTAATCACTGGGAAAAAAACCACAGATGCCACAGGCCAGTCCATATTTAGTTAATTATGCTTAAATCTAAAATAAGAATTGTCAAATAGTAATTTCTTTTAGAAAAAAAATTCTGATATTTCAAGAAAAATACTTCAACTTCATGAATCTTCAGAAAAGTTGAGAATGTTAATTAGTAAGCCAGGAGATAGCCCATGTCTTTTAATGTATTTACTGGTTTGGCTTTTTTCCCCAATCCTCTGAAATAATATCTCAAATGATAGAATACATCTGTAGAGAAGCTGTTTAAAAACCCAAACGTTTGAAAATCCCCAGAAGATGCATGAAACAAAAGAGCCATGAAAGTAACAGCTCAAGTTATTGTTGCTACTGCTTCTTATTTGCTAACATTTATTGCAACACAAAATGCTAGAGCAGCAAACTGCAATTTTCCTCTTCACAGTGAAGATATTGTTGCAAGTAGAAAGACTGTGGGTGAGACTTATTTCAGGTTTAAATACCTACAAAAGATATCTGTAACAGAGTATGGAGGGTAACCTATTGCAGTTAGTGAAATGTAGGAAACAATTCAATACCTAACCACCAAGTGTTTTCAGAGAGATAGGCTGAATTACTTTCTAGGCTTCACTGACCTCATGGGGAACTTAAACTTCTTACAGCCAGCGTATTCTAACACTGCATCCCACACTTGGTGCATTTGGCTGAAAACCAAAACAAAGCAAATTGATATTAAACCACTAGTCAGCACTAGAAATATAACCATTATGGTCTGTGTGTCCATCTATCTATCATCTATCTATCTGTCTGTCTATCTATCCATCTATAAAACCAATGATTATGATGGAAATTATACTTCATTATGGAACGACTACTAAACCCTGCAATTATATAATCAATATGTCTGAAAGTAATTGAAAACATTAAACATATATCAGAAATAGAATACCAAATACTTAGAGGTTTCATCTGACTCAAAAAGGAAAATGTGACACATATTGAAAGATCTGATTCTCAGCATAAAAAATGCTTTTTAGCCATCACTAAAATTTTCCCTTTTACAGGACAATTGAGTTAATCTAGAAGCTTTGTGGACATCCAGCTGCTCAGAGCACATATTGCCATGAAATCTTCCCCAAGTGAAAGCTCTCCGTGTTCCATTCACCTTCATAAAATTCGCAGTAAGTCCTAGCAGCTCAGCAGGAGTCAAATAGGAGATGTCAGGACAACAGCTGGACACTCCCAGCTTGGCACATCTGCCTATGGCCAGACCTGCAGATCCTGTGCAGGTATTACCCACCAGCTCCTTGGGAGCAGAACAAACCACTTCAACTTCTGCAGAGAGGCAAACACCCTTGGTTGGAGGGTGTCTGTGCGGAGTAAACTTACAAAAAAACATCCCAGAATACTAAATCAGGGCAACTAATGTGTGATGGCTTTTCAGCCAAGAACTTCTTCAAGTGCAAATTTGGCATCAGTTTTGATGCTATCTGGATAAGTAAGAAGACTGTCCTAAAAGCAGTGCTTTTAATGGTGTAAATAATTAATAAGCAAAGATAGTATAACAGTGAAATGATCACCAGTATTGGGTAGGAGTTACTTCTTTACTATGGACCATTCAATTCTGTACTAATGAATAAATTGTGATTTACAAAGTGTTATGCTAAATATATGCTTTGCCAACAAAGAAAAGTAACCTGAAGAAAAATACAATTTTTTTATACACAGACAAATGGGATGTTCAAGCAAATTAATAATATTTTTATTATTTATGGGCTCACAAAAACCTTCTTATTTTAGAAATAATTGATGCTCTAAAATTATAATACTATAAGGGTAAATAAGTTGCTTTTTCTCCTTAGTTCCTGCTTCTCAACCTCCAAAATACTTTTTCTAAAACCTTTAATCTCAACTCAGATGTCTCTTTTATATGTGTTAAAGAAAATTCTCTTGACTACATCACATTTTGCCCGATGTAGAGCAGGTCTGTGATGAAAATGTGTGTCAGGTAAATGTACTTTTAATTTTGGTTGTCTCTAAAATACATAGGAAAAATTTCTGTTGTTCCCCAAACTATTTACGTTCTCTTTTTAAATTTTTTTTTTTTCTTAAAGGGTTTTGCAAGTACATATATTTCTTTTGCAAGCTTTTGTTTTCCAGCTTCTGCAGGTTGTGAGGCTTGCTTTTTGTCATGTTCTCTCCAACAATTTGGCTCCTTTCATTAAGGCCAAGTATCAGAGACTAATTATATCTTGGAGTTTCCTGTTTCATTTTTCACTGATTGGAAAAAGAATTATACATTTAGTTCAGACTAGCTGCCTAATTTTTTAAGATCTGAAACAAGATTAATCTGTGAGATTATTCCATCCTTGGATATGACAATAGCTGGAAGGCAGAGGAGAGGAGCAAGGGAGTGATGCTTTTAAAGTATCACACCACACAAGTGTAACCTACAGCCGTGTCTGTGTCCTGAATACATTTCACCCTACTGCTGAGCCCATCCCCTTATTTCACTCTGTATGGCAGAACTATATTTTGCCTTCATGCTTGTGGCACTCAGACAAGTTTCAAAAAGAATGTGACTGGCTGAGCCTGGATTGCACTGACAAGCTCTTATCAGTTTGACTTTGTCCCCTCTTTTGTAATATCTCCTTTTGGAGGCGACTGTCATCTGCGTATGCATAAATCCAAAGCTCAAGGTTTCTTTGTCTCTGACCTTCTCCAGCTAAAAATGGGGTGCATCTATATGTGGCTGTGGCAGCCTTCCAGTCTTTCAGCAAAACTGCTTGTGTGGTTCATGCTATTTAAGTCACCTGTACATTTTCAGGCTTGCTCAGCTGCACTGTCCTTTATAGCAGCTAGTTTTTATATGTTGCCTCAGGTTTCATATTAGTAAATTATTATCCTTTTACTTTCCTTTACAGAATTTCAAAAGACATCTTATAATGATAAATCTGAGCCTAAACATATTTCAAAAAATTATTCTCAGAAGGAAAAAAAAAAAAAATCACAAAACAAACACAGAACTGTATTTATATTAAAAATGCCGTAACAGGAAAATTAGCATAAGACATAACTTCTGAAAAAGTGGAAATAAAACATAATAATGCACACTAATCAATGACACTAATGAGGCTGGCAAAATCCCAATTACACCATTTTATCTGTGGATACAGTTTCTGCTTATGACTTATAACATTGATCAAGTAGTAAAACAGATGTGTTTTGTTAATCTCTAAGAGTCAAGGTCAGAGTAATTTAGATGAATCCTAGGAGAAAAATTTGGCCAATATCATGACAACCATTATTAATGTCTCCTGTGCCTTGCATTTAAAATTCTTACCAAAAAAATTTACCATTGGACAATATTTTGCATAGGTCAGATGCACAATAATTGTTTGTAACATAACAATTATGGCTGAATTAAATATTTGAATATGATTACAGACTTCTCCTTTTATTTTTGACAGTATGACCCAGAAGGCTTCACACAATATCAGGTCCTTATTGTACCAGACAACAAAGAGATGCAATGAAGATGAACACTGAACTTGACTGGACATGACAGAAAAGCACCATAAGTTTTAAATCTACAAATCAAATATCATCAGGATTATCAGTGACAGGTCTGGAGACTGTAATACTGTGCTGCATACTGTGAAAGTATTAAACTTTAGTAAATTTAATAAGCACTTAGGAGTGCACTATCTTTCTAGGGCATTATTTTTGCTCTACTGGACGTTAATAATACAATGTATTAATAAATAAAAGTATTAATAAATAATAGATTTAAAACATAGAACCAAAACTCTTTATGTTAAACAAAAAGGAAACATTTCCAGAACAAGTCTCTAAATCAGATTAGATTTTGAAAAGGCTTTTATTTGCCTAGGAACAATTAGCTGGGCAATCACATCTGGTTTTCTATCACACTGGTTAACATTAATAAGAAAAGATCAAAAAGATCTTTGATTTTCAGAACCTCTCCATCAAAATTTCAATTAAAAAAGGTCAATTCTATAGGTGGCTGAAAACAAGAAAGAAAGGAGCAGCAAAAGGAAAACTTCTGAAATATTTCTATCAACTTTGTTTTGTAGTAGCAACCACGTTCTATTTAACTTACTGCTGAGCTGACTAAACCAAAAACCCAAATAAATTCTTTAATTTCATAAATTGAAAGATAATTTTGCAAATTATCTCAAGTATTTCGATATCTATTAAAATTTTACATGTGTGATTTTGGCAAAGGTCAATTAACTTAGCATGACAAACAAGGCTGTTTCCCTGTAAAGAAGCCATTTTCACAGACTTCTCTGGGACAAAACTCAGTTTGCAAATTTCTTGAGGGTAAGTCATGAGACCTTCATGACTTGTTTTGATCCTCTGAGCTCTCTCCTTTGCTACCTTAGGCTAGGGAGTCATTTGTTTGCTTTAATTTGTCACAGCTGCACAGAATTCCTTAAAATGATTTGATGTATTTTTGTAATCAGATGAAAACAGAGAAGACAAAGTGCAGATTTAAAATCCAGAAGGTGTATGAATTGATAGATGGTAACACCTGATTCTCAGAGATCTTAACTATCCCCAGTTCTTTCACTGGCAGCAGCCTACATGCCAAGTTGAATGGAATAACCTAGGGACACCATTCAATGGTGGACCTGAAATACTGAGTAACTGGTTGTATTTGATTATCTTTTCCAACCTTAATGATTCTATAACGATTCTATGAACTGGCTGAAGACTTCCTATTAACAGAGAGGAGAAGACAGCATCAAGCTCCCAAAAGCAACATAATAAATCTTCAGTGCAAATACTTCCCTCTCTTGATGTTCAGATTCCCATAAGTAACTAAGAAGCTTCTTGATCTTTGAAATCAATGACCTGTTGATGACTGAAATACTTTTTAGAAATTTAGCAAGTTGCACCAGTTTCTGCCACACAAATTTATTGGGAACTGCACTGAAGGAAGATTAAATCTATCTCTGGGAGAGTCATCTCCATCTGCTTCAGGGTCAAGAAAATGACAGCACATCACCTGCCTTTGATGCATCCGTAACATGGTCTTCTCTCTGCAAAAGCAGCAATGCTTGCTAGCTTTTAAATTATTCCATTATGAATATGAGGCTTTGGATGACATTACAACTTGGGAGTAACAAAGGCATGAAACCATCATATGAGTTAGTCCAAGCTGCAGAGCAAGCAAGAGGAGGTGTCTGAGGCACAATATTTGTGCTTTGCCTCTAAAGGTGCTGCCTCAGTTGTTCTAACACACAGCATTTCAGTACATTCCATATCTGCACAAGTGGCAGCACAGGGAATAGGACTAAATTCTCAAATTGACTTATGGTCTTAGTTAAAGTCATTAAAATGTTACCAGGTTTTCTACGCACAGAACCACATATTCAGGTCCATATTCTCAGACAAAATATCTCTTGACATGGAATATTTTGAAGAATTATTTAAGCCCTTCTATGTTATAAAGAACATAGTTATGAAGAAAAAATTGTGATGAGGAATATATTCAAAGATTCATATTATGATAGTTAATATAAACTTCTAGAAAATAATTGGAAATAAACACTTGGCATGATAGGCACTAATGAACATCTATGGAAACAAAAAATTCCTCCATAATAATATCAGAGGAATGAGATGCAAAAAGCCAGGCAATTTCAGTTTTTAGCACAACAACAAATATTCTCCAGAAGTAAACTTTTATATTAACATAAGGAAATAATAAGAGAAAAACAAGTTACTGTATCTGCACCCTCATTTTGCAAATATTAACAAATTTCTTTTACTTTTAAGAACAGAAGACAGTACTTCCAGGAATTTGATCTATGGATATAGAGTGAACATTCAAATAAAATTACTGACAAAAACAGGATGTCAGAAGCTAAAGATACATAGTTGTCATAATAATTTATTTTAAAAAATCATTGGTTTCATGTATAAAAAATATGTTGGTTTTGCTTTAGGATCAGAAGATTTCTAGATCTCTTATTATTTAATGATAAATTTATAATATGGAGGACAAAAATTTTGTTCTTATTAAATTTAACTTTTAACCAAGCCTGGCTTCTGAAATGCAGAAAAAGAGGTTCTCAGCTTAAAATCTCAGACTAGACTTAAAAACGCAGACTAGACTACGCAAGAATTAAGTCAATATTTCTTCTGCATGAAATATGTTCAGGAATTAAAAAATAATATAGGCAGAATAAGTGGGTGATAGATTTTGATTTGTTTTAATATTTAGGGGAAAAAACTCCTACCTTTAATCTTATAGATCATTTATAGTTTATGTTGTGTCTGAATTTAACAACCTAGGTGTAGGTTTTCTGGGTACAAGTTAACAGTTCCTAGAGCTGGCACTTGTTTCATAGTCCTGCTTATGGAAAAGAGTGGACATAGCAGGGAAAAGATGAAAAAGAGAACAGAAAAAAAAGGTCACAGACATCAGAATATTTAATAATTTATAAGGAAAATATGCACTTGTCTTTTGTTCCAAAGCATCTTAGGGATTTCAGTCTAGAACACTGTTTACCCTACCAAAAAAAGGCCATCTCCTTCTGTGGGTATGTAGGACAGCTTTCCACTCAGTGCTTAGGAAAAAAAAAAAAGAAAAATCATGTCTTTTTTTCAATATTATTCTACAGAAAAAAGGCTTCCCTGGGTAACAACATTTATATGTAGCAAAGCAGGATGGTTAAAGAAGACAGGCTGCATTGACAACAGCTCGGAAGCATAAGAAATTCAGCAGAGAGCTGAGGTATGAAGAGCACATTTACATCATGCTTCCAGAAGCTCAGCTATCTACATTCCCCTCTGGATTATTCCTAGCTAAAACTCCCAGTTAGATTTCCCCCCACCATTCTTTTACATGTTCAGCAAATACTCACCTTCTACTGTTTGACATTGAGATTGACTATTCTGTACTTTCATGAGCTCTTTACGATCTTTGCTGATATTCATACTTCAAATGAAATGTAATGGGTAAGAAAAGTCAGGCAATCATGCAATGTTCTGAACAGCAACCCCACATAAGCCTGGGAACTTCCAAACTACATATTCTGTCTTGGTGTTTAAAGAACTAAAAAGAAAGTAATTCAGCATTGATACAGACCTATCCATTTTTGAGCTTTATGATTTTTAACATTCCTGTAGGGATTCATTTGGACACAACAATTCAACAACTGAGTAGAAACTGACAGTTCCTTGAGAAGAATTAAATATTACCCATAATCTATAAACAAAGGAACTGAGATACCTAGAAGACTAAGAACATTTGAACTCAAATATCTTGAGCTTTTCTCTCTTAGAATCCATCCTTAGAAGCTAGACATACAGTTTGATGACCAAGCATGTCAAATTCCACCTAATCTCATTGATTCCATACCATCCAATAGAGTTAAACAGCTGTGCATGGGTCTGACATCATTGTCAACTGCAATGGCCCTCAGGAGATATCAGTGCTTCATTTTGTGTGTCATGAACCTGACAATTCGATGAGCTGCTACAACAGCAAAAGTCTTCTCTCCGATTGGCTTGGTCCAGTGCTCAGGGCTAGGAAAATGAACACTTTGGAAAAAATGATCACTTTTTTTGGAATAATTAAATATATATATTTTTAAAATCTCCACCTCTTCCTTCTCTCCATAAGTCTCTAAATCTTTCCTCATTTGTTTTATAGGACCTTTTCAGCTCCTCTCTTTCTTACCTTTTTTTTTTCTTGTTTACCAAAACCTTATTTTTTCTTGCTTCAGCAATTCCTACATAGCACTTATCAATGACATCCCAAAATAATTATGTCTCTTAAATTTTATTGCAACTGTGTCTCTTGTCTGTCTACAACCCTGTTTCAGCTTCTGATATCTTTCTATATCAAGTACCAGATGTTCATCATGGTCTCAACACCAGCAGGGAATCTGGCAAATATACAGCGGGGCTGACAGATAAGCAAGGTGTAAAAAGTACCCTCACTGATAATAAGGTCAAAGGAAAAAAATTAATTGTTTTTTTGCATCAGTTTTAGCTGCAAGACAGCTTAGGAAGCTTCTATTTTTTAACATAAAGGGTAAGGCTGAGAAAAACTTTCTCAGCTGGGATATCTTGCTCTATTCAAATATCTATCGAAGATATTTTGGAAGAACTCAGAAAACTGTAAAAAATCCACCACAAACTGAATTCATCACTCAGTTTCTCAATGAATTAAATAAGTACTGAACTATCATTCAAATCAGCTTCAGTATCAGAGGACAACAGCTAAGAAAAATGATAATGACAATTTCTGAGGTGGTGTGGTCCATTGTACCTGATTTCTAGCCAACACATAGTGTAAAGCAAAATCAGTAGACACAAAGTAACTATGGTGAGGGGTTTTTGTTGTTGTTTTTTTTTTTTNTTGTTGTTTTTTTTTTTTTAAACAGCATTTGTTTCAAACAGAAAAAATCAGAAAAGAAGTTATTATAGGGCATTTTAATAAACTCAGTGAGCATGGAATATGAGTGAAATGGATGAAACATAATGGGGAAACAAGAGCTTTTGGAAATGCCTTTCAACTTAAACCAAGAGAAGCTTCAGAGACTAAGAAAATATGACTGGCATTCATCATTTTAAAATTATTCACAGTAATCCAGAATAAGGCTGACACCAAGGGGTTAATGAAGGAAATTAAGGGAGTTAAGGGGCTGAATTTAACCTTTCATTTTAGTGACTGATAAAAAATATGTGAACATACATGGAGAAAAACAATTCTAACCATATTTGCATGGTGCATTAGAGTATCTGTTGGCAAAGAAAAAAAATAGATGCTCAAATATTGCTGATGGTCCTCTGAACATATAGTGGTTTTAGTGGTTTTCATTAGTGATCAGAAAGACAAACAGAATGATAAGAATTTATAAGATTGAAATGTATCTGGATAGGTTTGCATTGACATCCGAAGATGTAGGTATCTATTTTAAAGTAAAAAATTATATAGAAAAGAAGAAGAAGGAAGAGTTGGGTTTGTTTTTTTTTCTCATGCAAGGCCTATTGGACACTTGAAAATTTAAAAAATATAAGCCTAAAATGTAAACATTAAGGACAATTTTTTCTTTTGACAAGTAATCCAATTATGAAACTCATAGCCACAGGATGTGAAATGAGTCAATGTGTAAACAGTATCAAGAAGTCTTCATCCATCAAAAAGTATTTCTTTCCAGAATTTCAGAACTTCAGGAAGATTTACGTCATAGTTGCTGCTCCTTTTTCATCTTTTCTTATGCTCTAACAATTTTTAAAGCTCTTTCAGTGTCTACATCTGCTCTTCTGCAATATTATGCTCTAAACTCCTCACTGTACAGCAAGATTTGTCTCTTTCTCCCACACATGATTTGATGCTGCAAAGCTACTGTTTGGTTACTGATCCTCTGTGTATCACACAGCCCACTACAATTCTCATCCTTCAGCTCCTGTCCTTACAAACCCCTTCCTTCTGTCAGCCTACTAACATTAATTTATGCTTATAGTTTCTGCTCCAATCTAATTTCCTCAGATTATGTTCCCTTGCCTTTTAGTCCTTTGTTATTCTACCTGTCCTTCCAATGACCCTTGTCACTCTTGGCTACCTGATGTATTATCTCTATTTAAATTACTCTCTTTCTGGGCTTTCTTTTCACTTACTAGCCTGGAAATTTAACTGCTCACTGACTCTGCTGCCCGTATGATGCATGCTGTTGAAAATGTTAATGACTACTGTGTATGTTATCAAGTAGGTCAAATTTCCAGTCCCCAGATAAATTGCAGAACTACAGAGGAGCTACATCTGTGATCTCCATTTTACTACTCATGCTGTAGCCTGTACTTTAGATAAAATATTATACAGCTTAACAAAAGATTTCCCAAATAAATATGAAAGTAATTTTCTTTTTTTGGTTTGATTTCAGGGCATAAGAAGTGATACTAAAGTTCCTACTTGCAGGACATTATTTAAGATTATTTGGAGATCCTATTGCAGTAGTACCTGTAGGTCTGTTACATGTATTAAATGTTAGGAAGCAGAGAAATAGTCAGTTTATCTATTCTCACTCACCAATAAAAACTGCATAAATCTACCTGTAAGAGGCACATCACCCAGCAACGAGGCAAAAAGAATCAGCCAGAAGTCCACACAGAGCAGTGGAAGTGATGACCAGTGTGAGAAAAGAGACAGCAGAGAGAAATGCAACCTGCAAATCTGACTGGTGAAAAAATTCTCAAAAGAGAAACCATAACTTGATTTTCCAGTTTCCAGAGGCATAAATAGGCAGGTTACACTAAAAAGAAAAATAAAATGGAATGTTCTTAAGCAGGTGAGTGTCATATGATACCAGAACCCCTGCAAAAAATAGAGATATCAGCTTTGCCTGACCATATATGCATTTAGACTTCATGATACAATGTTCCTTAATATATTGATATACTTAATAAAATCAGTCTGAAACTTATGCTCATATCCCACATTTTGAAATCTTTAATAAACACTTTGGACCATTTTTTAAATTATTGACTGCATTTCTGGAAGTAATGTTCCTTGAAATTAGATGAATGATTCTGCAAACAATTACACAGTTACCAGAAACAATCATCAAAATGTTATTACCTCTAGTTTGGTGCTGAAAGCAAAGTGGTGGATTCTTTTGATATACACAGCTATGTGCACCAAAACATCTCTCTGTTATATTAAACAATAGCAAAAATTTATGGAACTGTAGGTAACAGTAAAATGAGATAAAATCTATATATGCCATGAAAAACCTAGTGTTAGCTATTCCTGCCATTGTGAAAATGTAGGAATGTGAAATCACAGTAAGCAGGTTCAGCTATTCCTGGACCAACAAAGTGCAACTGTTCTACTAAATAAAAAGTGCAAGGTCTCTAGTATTGGAAATAAGGGGGAAGCAGAACTTGTGTCCCCATAGTGAACATTTTATACCCTAAAGCAGGTGGTCTTGTCTATGCACATATTAGAAACATGTCCTGATTAGAGCATCTTTGAGGTGAACATGGACATTATGGAAATGTGTTAGTTCATCCAAGAGCTCTCTTAGGGAGTGTATTATGAAACTCCAAGGAGAACTGTTAAGGATGAATGTGTGACAGTGCTCAAAGCCAGAGTCCTGGCTCTGCTGAGTTTACTGATGTTGCTGTAACTAGAGGAAATATCTTGTCTTGATTTCTGTGCTTAACCTTTCACAAATTTTCATCCTGGATGCTTTGAGGAGATCAAGCTAGTTGGTTAATTTTTCTTGCTGTATGCAAGTGCAGGTACTCTTTCCCAAGATGAGATGAGTCAAAATTTTATTCACAGAATTACTTTCCCTAATTCTTCAGCAGCCTACTTGGATTGCACCACTACACCCAAGTGACATGTTACTACCAGGACACATACACTGCCAGCAGGTGCAGTGTGTTGATGTTAGACACACAATGACACACACAGACACTGTCTGGTGAAAAGGCATAAAACTCTATTACAACAACTGACTCTGTATTTATAGTATTTCTACACAGACCAGGGACTGGAGGAGAAGGTTGACACCTCTCCCATCCCATTGGTCAAGACAGCTGCCCATCAGTTGTTTTTTACTCCCGGAGAAAGTATGGAAACAACTTCATCTTAACATAGACATGCTTCTAATTATAACACCCGTGTGTGAGAAACAACTACCAACTATGAAAAACATCAAGCTGTAAAGTGCACCAGAAAACTGAAGAAATCAGGGTGACAGTGTAGTGGGAGTTCAAGCTTCCTTAGGTATGTCTCGTTTCTGACCTCCCCTCATCTTCCCCTTAAAGCAGTTCTTGTGCTATTTGGGAGAAGTTTAACACTTTGTCTCCTGCAGGTGGCTTTGCCCAAGTAAGCGTCTAGCCCTGAGGTAAAACACAGGTAAGAACTCTGAAAATTGCTGCACCCTCTGAGATTTTAAAATTTGGCTGCACTTAGTATTCATTCAATTCTGGCAATTAGTCAATAATTTAATCATGTCTGTCAGTGGAATTTTTAGGACGAGTATTATTATATGAAGAACACACATCTTTGTGAGCTGAAATTATACTGAAATGATATTGGACTTAACACTAACAGTTTAAAATACTTCTCAGTAAAACAGGTTTTTTTTTTTTTTACTAAAAATTGTTTATAACATTAATGTAAATTAAAGATGTTTGGTATAAACAGTTTACACGGCTTGTTTCTTCATATAACTCCAAGGAAGACATTGAATTACAGCAGACATATAGTTCCCCACTATATTTACATGCAGGCTTTAATGGACACTTGTAGTGGTGTGCGGGACACTTCTTCCTCTTTTATTAAGTTCTGTTTAATTGCAAACACTTCGTGTTCAGTCTTAATCCTAGCTGAAAGAACTATGTCTGAATTGTCAATTAAGTTTCAACTATTTTAGCCAAATTTAGCCTAGTTTTCATTAGTAAGTGTATAGCCTGAATTAAGAGGTATTCTTTTAACAAACTTCTAACTATCTTTTAATGAGATAAAACTCAAGTGATATCATTTGTCTACATAAGGAGTCCTTGAATGCATTTCACACTGCTTTTGCACTTTATTAGCACTTAGTACAGCATTTCCTTTTTATTTGTTCTTCACTCACTCTCTAAACAGTCACTGGCCAAAAAATGAAATGTAGAAACCAGCAGCCAAGTCTCTGTAACCCCAGTAGAGTGCTCTAGCCAATTGTACATAGAAATGAGGTTCCTTTTCCTCCTTTCTTGGAGAATCCTGAATTATCTTCTGGGGAAAAAAAAGAAACGGCTTGACATGCCAAATCCTGCTTCTTCTCTCCAGGACTGCTGGGTGATTAAGAGACTCTTGAAGATATGTCTGAGTATCCTAATCAGAAAACTCGCATCTCCAAAACCATCAGTGAGCATCTTAATCACAAAAATCTTGAAAAGTAACAGAAGACACCAGAAGTATTTGTACTTCTTGAAAGACTGATCTCTGACTAGATTCAGGGGGAAAGGAGAAGAAACCTAGGATGAGGCTGTCAAGCCAAAGGGGGTGATACTGTTTGAACACCCTGACCTGTCTCCAGTTGCAACTACAGGGAGGGGCAGCTCTCCTGCAAACCCTGGACAATACTTGCAGGCCACACACTGGTATCTCAAGCACTCTGAAGAAGTTAAAACAGCACAAGACATGAAATATTAATGTTTAGGCTGTGGAATTCTTTCACAGGGATTAGTACTGGAATTTGTTCCCCTGTTAGTTAAACCTAGGTAAACTTTTTTAAAAAGACTTTTTAAAATGCTTCCTGTAGAACAAAAATAATTAATCAACTGCACTAACTTCAAGAAATAAAATTTTGACTTTATTATCATGCATCCCTGAAAGTGTTTCTCTTAGTCCCATCCTCACATAAAGCTTTTTTGTATTAAGCCATCTTTTACCTAGAGGCAGCAAGGACTTTTAATTAAACAAACCCTAAATGTTCCCAGACACTAATTTGCAAATCCTATATGCTGTCAGTATATATTTATAATACATTAATAATACATTCAAAGTTGGTTGTTTCTAATCTAAATACCTCTTACTGTCATGGGCTATGGTCATTGCACATAGCATAAAATATGTAGCCATTTCCTATAAAATATGTAGCCATTTCCTAGCACTGACTTCAGACCAAACATACCTTTCAGGGCAAAAAATATTGGGAAATTCTGTGTGAAGAAAATTTACCTGAAAGCAGAGCCAGAGGGACAGCATCCAAAAATCTCAGGCATCTTTGTGACTCCAACAGCATATTTTGTTTCATTGGACAGGTCATGTAGTTCTCTTTTAAAAACAAGAACTGTGACTGCTTGGGAATATTGGCAGATGCAGCAAGGATCAAGAAACAGGATCAAGAAAATGGTGGGGCTCAGAATCTGATAGTTTTTCGTAATTGTTTCTGGAAATATTTATCTAAAGTCAGTTCAAAACTGGGACTAGAGGGTTTGAATATCTATAGCGATGCCATTTCTCATTGTTGTACATAGGCAAATATGAGTTTAAATATATTCAGACATATTTCACAGACACAGCTGAACGAAGACTTGTGTCTAAAATTCCAAAAAGCTCAGCCCAAAACTGTTCAAAGGCAAATTCATAGCTCATATAAATAAGAAATAGATTTATATCTGCTGTACATTAAACCTATCTTAAATGTTTAACTAGCCCTGACTTTCCTGGCAGTTGAATTTTGAAGAAAATCATCAAGTTTCTGCAAATCCCACTGTACAGCTATTTCCCCCACCTTTTCTTCCAGAGCATCCAGCTGTATACATAAATGTCCCAGAGAGACTGAGCATAAATATACCTGTCACAGTCCACTGGGCTATCAATATCCCTGATACCATTCTTTCTTTTACAGATTGCTATTTACCTCCTATCATTCTTGACCTCTCCTCCCTCCTCTACTAGATTCACTCAGGTTTGCTGGAAACTTCATTACAAAAATAATCTCTGTACAGCTGTATCTTTAATAGTGCAATTCTGAACTGGCACAGTACACGACAGAATTCCCGAAGTCATTTAACATGAACACCACCAAAGTGTATTAAGCTAAATAAGAAATGAAGAAAACAATATGAAATTTTCCCTTTTCAACTATAGAATAAGACAGTCAAGCTCAAGTAACTAAGGAAAACAAGTAGCTTTGGCTATGTTCTCAATTTTGTATTGTTTAATAAGACCAATTATATAATGGCTATGGAAATACTGATGTTTTGAGGAAAACTTGAATTTACCAGAACACACAAGCACATAAAAGGAGAAATCCTCTTAGTCGTATAAAATCCTTCCTCAAATTTATTAGCACTACCTATATAAGAGTCCAGATTAGTATTTACATGACAGCACTCCTTTGAATACCTGCAATGCCTCATAGTTTATATTTTATACATAACATAATAAGGGATGCTGAATGGATATTAGATGGGGACCAGGTCCTGGGTTATGCTCTGTACCAAGTTTGCACATTAACATTTGTATTTACTGCAGTGTTTTCAGAATACACTGTTTTAAGAATACAATTAAATTAAGGTTTGATAATCAGTCTGAGAAACCTAGGAATATTGTACATCTCTGCCTTGATATTTGTGTCTGGTTATGTGCAAAGGTTGTGAGACATCCTCCTGATGCAAGAGTGAAGGTGCAGTCACGAGTGGAAGGGCTATGGGACCTGCAAGACAACCTATTAAAACATGGGCTGATTCTATGCCAGTGTAGATAATCTTCTGAAACTAAGTGACTTGAATTTGTTGCTGCAGCTCTCCATGGAGTGTGTGTGGGAAGGGCATTTTGCAGTGAAAGAAAATCAATACACTGAGGGTGAAACAGGAAACACAGGAGGGAGATAAGAGAGACTTGGGCTCTTAGCAGAGGTGGGGGCTGGGTGAACTGGGCTTTCCCCTTCCTGGCAAATGTCCAAGCTGCTCTGGGCAGCTGGCTGGTGCAGAAGTTCAGCTCAGTGATGTCAGAGACTGTATGAGCACAGATAGCCAAAAACCTGCCTGGTCTTCTTCCTGGGACAAATTCATTCACAAATAACTCTGTTAATTAAGTTAAACTGCAGATGATATAAAAAGCCAAAATTTCTGTATGATTTATCACCTCTGGGAATTCTTCTGATGAAGGAACACAAGTCCCTCTTGTTTTCTTCTGTTATTCATTAGAAAGAATGCATATAAATAACAGCGTGTCATTTTCTTGAATATTTAATTCCTTTAGAACGGCCATGGCTTTTCCTAATGTCTCAGTTGGGAGTAGGGCTTTTACTTTCTTATTTTTCCCTTTTGTGCTGTTTTTGGCTGGCACGGAGTTGATTTTCCTCACAGTAGCTGGTATGGGGCTGTGTTTTGGATTTGTGCTAGAAGCAGAGTTGATAACACAGACTTGTTTTCCCTACTGCTGAGCAGGGCTGGCACAGAGTCGGGGCCTTTTCTGCCTCTCACCCCAGCAGTGAATAGGCTGGGAGTGTGTAAGGAGTTGGGAGGGGACACAGCCAGGACAGCTGACCCCAAATGACCACAAGGATAGCCCATATCATATGGAGTCATGCTCAGCATATGAATCTTGGAGAAGAAGGAATATGGGGGGGGAAATTTGGAGTGACAGTGTGTCTTCCCAAGTCCCTGTTTCACATGGTGGAGCCTGGAATTCCTGGGGATGGCTTAACACCTGCCTGCTCATGGGGAGGGGTGAATGACTTTCTTGTTTTGCTTTGCTTGTGTCCACAGCTCTTGCTTTACCTATTAAACTGTCTTAATCTCAGCGTATGGGGTTTTTCACTTTTATTTTCCCAGTTGTCTCCCCCATTCCACCAGGAGAGAGTGAGTGAATGGCTTTGTGGGACTTAGTGTTTGCTGAAGTTAAACCATGACACCAGAAGTAATAACAATAACAATAATAAAGTAAGGAATTTCAATATTTTCATCTTTATATTCTCAAGAAGTGGACTCTGTCACTTTATGCCACAGGTGTTTTACTATCATCAGTGTGAGACATTAATTAAACTAATTGTTTAGTCATAAAGTACCTCTTTAGATTAACTGCCCTGAGATAGGAGAGAAGTCCCAAAGGAACCAGCAGTGGCAAAATTCTGAGTGAGGCACCACTGAAAATGCTGACTTCTCTGGACTCGTAAAGAAGGAGGACAAATGAGACAGAAATTCATGTCTATTTTTCTTAAAAAGAAAAATGAATATCTCTGTCTTTCGTTGCTTACATAAAAACAACATCTTCCTTCCCTCTCCAAGCAGGGCAATTCCTCATATTTCAAATTCAATATAAACCAGATAGCCCTACTGCACTGCCTTACCAGCCAGCAATAAACTTCCAGCAGCTGTTATCCCTTTGCACTAGACTGAAAGATACATGAGGGCACCAGCAAAAAAGAAAGACCCCACAGACTCCCAGCTGACATAATCTAATATCTTAATTCATTTTTCACTGTCTTTACTTAAGCAATTAATGTCAAGTTTGGAAGTAACGAATCAGATAGCAAGAGTTCTGAAAGAGGAAAGTTTCCAAAGAATTAAATTTCCACATCATGGTAGAGATGTCTAACTAGGCACATGTTTCTAAAGCTTTTTTCCTTCTTTCTCACACACCAAAAATGTGCATCTTCAGAGAACACTGCACCATATTGATCATGTATTTTGGGAGTCTGCATAGATATTTTCCTATGCAAAGGAAGGAAATACATTCTACAATAGAAAAGAAGATATCTTTGCTCAGTGTCTAATCCAGCAAGGGCTATGAAACAATGGAACAGAAGTATTACCAGGTTTCTAATGCTGGGATTAAAACTGAAAGTCATTGTGAGGACACTATTTTTTAAATATCTACTTAATAATCATATTTATTAATCATATTTGGAATAATTACTGTTAATTTTCATTTTACTTTACCAAGAGCTTAATGATAGAAGAAAAAAATGACAAGGAATTCTTAACTTGAAGGTAAAAAGTGGCAAAAAAAAAATCAAAGAAAGATTTCTTTTTTTCATTTTCATGTTCAGTCAGACTAAGTTTTTGTTCTAACTGTCCTTTGCTGTTTGTCTTCTTGCTTTGTCCTTCTTTCCTCCTCTTTAAAAAGATGTCTAAAATGTTCAATTTGATTTCCTTCATTTATAAATGTAATTTTTTTTTGTATATGCATTTTGAAGGAAAATCTGTTTATTACTGCAAAAACTTTCTAGTAAATTTCAGTGAATAAATAAACAAGCACTATCTAAATACTGTGTTTCCCAGAAATGATGCAAGAGCTTTGAAGATGCAAGGTGCATCTACATCATGTTTTTATAATTGGCCTTCTCTCTAAATGTCATCAAGTTTCTCACATGAAAAAACAACTGCTAGTTGTTTTTTTATGTTCAAGCCAGTAAAAACCCCCAACTTATTATTCCATTTGGAAATTTGCCTCCCTAAGAATTTATATAGAAATTGTAACAAAGAAGATTTTTTAGTCTGATTCCGGGAAAAATGTTCTGTGTGTTGGACCAGAGAGGCTAAAAGATGCTTTGTTTCACCACTCTGTTCCAATATATCCTGCAAATGCCCCTGATTATGAGGTAGTGTTTAGAGATTGAATTCTACAATAAAAGTGTTTCACAATTGTTGTCATACTACTCAAAATTAAAAATAGTGTCCAATCCCTAATGCATACTGTCTAGAAAACCTTCAAAATTAATGTTAGTTTGTGCGTGGATGCAAAAGGCCTTTAAAAAATGTTATTAAAGGGAAAAGGTCATAACTTGCATAATGGTATTAGTAAGTAAAAACACAAGACACATCAATTAAAAGTACAACTAAGAATAATGCAGCAGAGAAGAATAACCAGCTTAATATGTAAAAAAACTCAGGCATTTTGATCTTGTGTTTTAGATCACGGGCAAAGTTATTGCCATTTGGACTTTGCATGCCTAATAATAGTGAAATTAGATAATTATCTAGCTGAGAAATAGGCAAGTTTTCAAATGTCCAGATGGTTCCACCACCCACCTCATTTAGCAATGCTTCCTTTATTCACACTGCTCTAACATGCTGCCCATTTCCTCAATTTGTACCCATTAACTGACAAGAAAAGGGCTGAGCTCAGAAATCAACAGGCTCTGACAGGAAACCTATTCTCAGAGGCCC
The DNA here is from genome assembly GCA_013397295.1 of Polioptila caerulea. Taxonomy (NCBI): domain Eukaryota; kingdom Metazoa; phylum Chordata; class Aves; order Passeriformes; family Certhiidae; genus Polioptila; species Polioptila caerulea. Next base: position 525,385 of record VYXF01009743.1, read on the forward strand.
TCTCAGAAGAAGTAGGATTTTAACTGATGCTGCCCAGGAGACAGCTGTAGCAACTAAGTCCATATCTAAAGTAATATTAGCGAAGCAGGCAAAAGGATTTACAGTACAAAGATCTCTTAATATTCTTGGTAAGCTGCATGGAATGATCTTTAGTCCACGGGAAGTCGAGCGTGGGCTCAGGATAAGAACGCTAACATAACTTATTTCTCATTCACTACTGAATAAAACTTCCATGTGCCACTAAATGATCTGGCTACAAAATGTGGTTTGTATAGCTTGGCCAATGTAAGGGGCAAGGCCAGATTTATGGTGGAAGGCATCTTCATGGCTGTGCAAACATTTGAGAGTTCTCCAGTTCTGGAAGTTCTTAGCAGGAGTGGCATCTTCCCCACAGCCACAGACATGTTTCAGGCAAAGGCTTGATTTTCCATGGGCTACATTTGTAAGCTAGGCAGCCTTCTGATAGCAGTGGCACACTCAGCCCTAAAGGAAAGACAGGCAGGAATATACAAAGCTCATCTGACAGATGTAATCTTCCAAATTTTCCAAAATATTCAAGATATGCTACTTTCTAATTAATGTTTATGGACATTACACAATAATAGATGCACCAAATTTGGTCAGTGTTTTCTCTAGGACTTCTCTATTACCCTGCTGATTCTAAAGGATATTTTAAAGCATTATTGGTTTAACTGCCTTTAAAACTTCATTATGGTAGAATGGCAAAGAGATCACTTCATTTAATTTTTCATATATGGACAACAAAGAATAAATTAAATGTTTGCTGTTTTGTTTTGCAACACTGAAAGCAGTCAGCAAATAATGAAAGCTTCATTTCAAGGTCTTTAGCAGTCACTGCCTAGGAGAGAAATGTAATTCACCTGACACTGAACAAAGCTGAGATGCTGTGACAACTGTATCTGGGAACAGCCTGGGAAACATATTAGTTAATTATCTGTTGGCATAATGAATCCCTGACAAAACCCAAATTAAAATGGAGTTGCTACTGCAAGCATATATTAGTAAAGGTAAATTACAAACCAGCCCTTTCATAATTATCCTTAAATCTTTCATTTTAGTCTAAGACATTGGGTGAAGGTTAAAAGAAGGCCATGCATGTTGTGAGGCTGAAATCCAGTGGGGGGACCAAAACCACCTTACTTCAGCACTGTCAAAGATGCCACAGATTACCAACGAAATAGATTTTGCATTGAAATCTAGTCCCCACAAAGCATCAGATAGCAAAAAATTCATTTTGCTTATAAGTAGATGTGTCAAACTATCAAACTTTTCTAATACAACATAAATAGGGGATGCTCTGGAACTGACAGTATATCAGTCAGTGCTAGGTGGCAAATGATCAAATCTTTAATAACTACAAAACTAAAATCTTAATCTAAAATCTTTAATAAAAAAATAATCTAAAATCTCTTAAGAAAAAAAATTACATTGGGCACCCTTTAGAAAAGAAAGATACATCTCTGAAGAAGAAAAAAGGGGAAGACTACAGAAACATTAAAATTTAGAAGCCTTAATAGTATCAGTGGAAGTTGATCTGACCTGCAAAATACAGCCAGTCTACACTGTATCACCTGTACTGAGCTGATGGATGTTTTAAGTTACTCTTACTTTCTGCTACAAAATTAGGAAGTAAGAGATTATCAATATATTCACTATCCTTAAAGAGAAAAGGAAAACAAAAAGAGACAAATGCATAGATCAAACCTCAAAAGGGAAAGAGAAAAATGTCTGAGGCGCTCTAATTTATCTGCTTATATTATCAGTTATCTGTTTGTAAATAGTGGTGTATAAATACTGTCATCCTTTTTGTCCTTCAGCTATGTCTATTATCCCAGGTAAGGGAAATCTGAAGACTCATAAATTCAGTTGAAAGACAACATTTTTCTTTGGTTCGCTTAATAAATGACTGCTTTAAAAGCATTAGCATTTAAAAGGAACTTTTTGAAATATATACACATACATACTTCTTCAAGAATTACATTCTTAATTCCTTCATTACAACATGTATATCAGGAAATACTTCTTCACTACTTCTGCATATGAAAAATCTTGAAAAAAGTATTACAGTTCTCCCTCACACATTTCAGACTGAATATCTCCCAAAAAAGTCAAAAGAATCAGGAGACAAACGAAGCCTGCCCATTATTTGTATTTTTTTCCTTTTTGAACAGAATGGAAGAGGGATCACAATCAAGGTTTTGGATTACTACAATTTGCAATATTTTAATTTCCCAAAGGATTACAATACCAGATTTCCTCATATTCCCTTAATTCTTTCCTTCATTTGCTGGAAATTTATTCAGGGAAGTGAAGTACAATTTATTTTCTTGACAAATAGTAGACAAGGAAATGATACAATTACACTCTCTGACTCCTCAGTCACCAATTCCACTCCCCTTGTCCTACCCAGCTTTGATGCAAACAGTATTTTTCCTCTGTAATGTGTGAAATATCAGGATGGAAGAAGTACAGAACAAAATATGATATGTTTGCCTTGGTAAATATTGTCTAACAATAAAGTGTATCTGTTGGAAGCCTTTGAGCATTTCTGGTGAAAAACTATAATAAACTTAAATATCTATGATTTCATGTATCTCCTTGACTCAGTAACATTAAACTAGAGTGGCCAGGGCTCAGCAACAAGCTGCTTTGCCACAGCAAATACAAACTGCTATTGTTATTTAGCAACACTGCTTCACTCAACTATGCTAAGGAAATACACTCCTTTCTCCTTTCCTTTAGATTCAAAATTTGCCATCTAAAGTAAAGGAAAATGACCATCCATTAAAATAGCTAATAATTTCATTTTAGCTGATATGTTCTTTGGAAAATAATCCTCCAGTAGGCTGTCCAATAGCATTTTTCCCTCATCAATTAATTTCTGATTTTCAGCTACTAGGCACTTTGTTTGGTTAATATACAGCTTATATCAGAAAATCATGCCTGTATGACAGTGCAATTCATTTTTTTGCCCTTGAGGCTAATCTGCACATAACTTTTCCACCAGTTTAATTTTCCCATGAAGAGGCTGCTTTTACCAAATTAGTCAAGCAAATAAACCTTCAATTTTTATTTTAACAAGTTGGTGTTGGGTTGTCTATTATGACACAAAGTGTATTTCTGTCTGTTATCAAAATAAACTGTCCTGATATAAACATAAGTTTTTTTGTGTTGCATTAATAATGTAATCCCAATGCTTTTTACACTCTACAACACATTAATGATATATACATAGTTATTAGGATAACTAGAATTATTGTGTAAAGAAACCTCTAAAAAACATCCTTAATTTCAGGGAAATTAAAATGTGCTAGTACAAATAAAGGACACCAGGCACAGGTAAATGAGACTTTGTTATGTAATGAAACAAATACAGACCATTTTTTTCACCTTAAAGCATATTAAACTAAAAACAAACAAAAGAAAAAACAAACAAATAACTGTGTTTTAAAGCTTGGTATGGAAGGGACTTCTGAGTATGTATCTATCTCACACAACCCATAGATTTCCTGGTATACTCTCTGGAGGTGAATCCTGATTTTCTAAGGGAGAAACATCCTCTCATATGTGTCTCTTCCAAAGATTTTGTTCCTCCAAAAAGGACTTAAGTGTGCTTTCAGAGGTATCTGGCTCTAAAATGCACTATAGCACATAAATACAGATAACCTCAAAAGGTTATAAAGACTTTAAAATAATGTATGTGTGTGTCTGAATCTTGGCATTCTTGTGCATACTGCTTTAAAATGAAAAACGTTTTCTATAATATACGAAACTAATAGCATCTATCCATTTATCAGTTCGTACATTCAAGCACACATTCATTTATTCGTGCCTAAATCAATAACCACATTTCCCACTTCCACCCAAGCTGAAGAGCTCTTTGTTCACAACTTGAAGGAGAAATTCAAGGACAGTAGGTTAATGCAGTTAGAAGGGAGGACAGAGAAGGGCTGATCTAGCTAATGCTGTGCTACACTGAAAAGTATTGGAGTGATTTCTGAGTAAATCACTGACAGAAAAAAACTATATGGCTATATATCCACAACAAGTCAAGGAAAAACTGGTCCATTATTTCCTTTCCAGCTTTACTTTCTCTTAAAGGACAAATGTGGCTAAAACACAACATTTTAGCTTTAATATGTAAAGAGCTTTTAGCCTTTGGTGTTCATGAAAATAGTGTTATTCTTATGCTTTTCATACTTGAGAAGCTTCACTGTAGAGGAACTGAACAAGCTCAGAAATGCATTTTATTAAAATGCAGGTAATTATGACAGGGAGTTACAGACAAGTGTGGATAAGGATTTAGACAACAATGAAGTATGGTCTTCACTTTTGAAATGCATTATCTTTTCATTTCTAATGATTTCCTCAAAAGCAACAGAAATATCTAATATACTAGAAAAAAATTAGACCACATTTGAGAATAAATACTAACATAAAAGGAAAGAATCTATTTTCTTGCAAAATTTGAAGCTATCACAAATAAGCAGAAAAAAAAACCAAAAAAAGAAATTGTGAGCAAAAAACACAATGTACACCATAAGAAAATTTTGGAGGATGAAAGGAGGTATAAGCAGGTTCAGTGTTCAGGATTATATATTTAAGAATGCATCTTCTATTAAGGCAAAGTGAAGGACCTAGCTGTTGGCTTCATTTAGCAGCACAATACAATCCTGAATACTAATTAAATTCATAAACTGTTGCTGAAAACTTGACAAGGAATTTGCTTTCTGCCAGCAAATGGTTACATCTGAGTAGAGGATTGCAGCAGAGGGAGAACTGGCTTGTTATTGTGCCAGTCAATACATACTTTGGCACTAACAATAAAAGAAGCTTTAAGTAGCAGTACACTCATGATAAAGATGATAAGTGTACTTCTTCAATGATGAGGAAGTTCTCAGAGCTTAACAAAGGAATTTAACCTAGGAGACACCATACACACAGAGAATGCCTGGCAAACCTGGTAATGTCCTGATTAGGAGGACTGCACTACTGCTCAGGGGACTACAAATCAAAACTGCTTGGGGATTTAGAAAGTAGTCTTTCACAACAGTGAAAATGCACACTTTTTATTCCCTGCCTGGGAAAGAAGCTCCTTCTCAAACAGACAGAAAAAAACCCTCACAGAACTCAGAAAATTCCTAGCAATTTTTTTTCCCCTTTTTCTTTAGCAGACAAACTACAATACAGAAAACCCTGGAGGCTTGTCTGGGCTCATTTTCCATCAGTTCACTAAGCCTGATCTGGTGTGAACACAAAGGGCTCCTGGGCTGTTCAGCTTTGCCTAGCCTGCCTTTTTTAGCTTTCTCTTGACAAGCACTCTATTTGAGGTTTGTGGCATGTAGCCTTTTAGGAACAATTCATGTTTAATCAGACCATCACATTAAATGCTAGCTTCCCACACAAAAGTTTGCCTTGTGGAAACTACAGCAAGTTCTTCCACATAAGCAATTTCTGTGTTAACATTTCATTAGAATGTGGGCTGATGCAATGGCATGAATGAGAGAAACCAAGGAGCAAACCCCAGCCTTCAAATCAGAGTATTCCCCTTTTTATTGCTATTTCAGCATCCTCAGCTCAGCTCTAAAGACTTCAAAATACTGCTTGGCCTTAGTTCCTTTCCTGGTTTTAAGCACTTGAGCACTCCTAGGAAAATTATTTGAAAAGTTGAACTTTATGTCTAAATTTTCAAAATAAATACTCAAGAAGTTCTCTTTTAATTAGGATGCACTCAGAGTTTCTGCCTTTCTACAAAAGGCAGAAAACATCTGTTTTTAATTTACCATCTTTCAGTAAGTACATCTGACTTCCTTGGGAACATAATAAATACATTAAAGAAAAAAACTTTTTACAATAAGAGAGATGAAACATGTTGCCCAGAGAGATGGTGGATGCCCCATTCCTGGAAACGTGCAAGGTCAGGATAGATGGGGCTCTGAGCATCCTGATCAAGTTGAAGTTGTAGATGTCCCTATTAATTGCAGGGAGGATGTCAAGGTGATCTTGTGAACTACTATATGAATGTATGATACCCCATTTTATATATATATGTATATATATTCAATATTGGAAAAGACAAATTTTATATTATGCAAAGTTACATATGGGATGTTTTAAAAATTATTTAATATTTGTATTATTTCATTGTTTGTGAACTCTATCTATATGAATACTGGACTAAAGATTTCATTTCAAGCAATTCTTTAAAGTCTAAAAAGTTCTGTCAAAATTTCCTTGAATACTCTATTTATGACTGAAAGCACAAAGTTTTGGAAAGAAAATTACTGAGCCCTATGGATCTCTAACCCGTCTTTACAAGAAGCCTTCTCCATAAAAAGACATCATTGCCAACTATGTTTTATTAATGGACTCATGGTGGCATACTTTGTAAAAGATACTTAAAATTAAAAAGTTCAAATTTAGACTAGCTGGGAAAAAAAAA
>VYXF01009743.1:536015-579679 GCA_013397295.1 Polioptila caerulea
TTTTTTTTGTATCTCACACACAACAAATCAGGAATTAGAAAAGATTATTTGGTCTTAAATGGTTTACTTCATGAAATCATTATGAATGATGTTTTAGTGTTTACTGCATATTGATAAAAAACATGCAGTAAATAACGTTAACATTAGTTTAACATTAACATTAACTATTTAACATTAGTTTGGCTTAGAATATATTTTTCTTTTGTAACATGACAAACAGATTTTTTTTACACGCATAAAATAAGTGATTAGATAGATTGATCTTTTTTGCTTTGTAATCTGGGGGATTATATCTTCTTCATAGATCTTCATATATCTTCATTTATCTTCTTCATATGAAGACTAACTACATAAAAAAAACTTTAAAAATTACAAATGCCATTTGGGAAGTAAAAATCAGTCTTGGTGCATACACACACACAAACACACACACATACACACATGCACACACATTTATAAGTATAGTATGTATTCATGTGCATGCATGTTTTTTGTCTCTATTTCAGATTCATTTTGATCTGGCTACCAATTTTACATTGTAGTTCTCCAACAGGTACAACTCAAATGCACTTAATTGCACATTTTTGTTCTCTGTAATGAGATAAATCATCTAAAATCTAATCTAATTCAGATTAGATTAGAACAAACAAGAACAAAAACATCCATTATAGTAGATCTGGGGAATCCAGTTTATTTGTTTCTGTTATCAGTAACAGCAATTCATACATCCAAATAAAAATTTATTTCTGGATAAAACAAAAATGAATAGAGAATTTAATAGAGTTGCGTAGCTTCTCTGGTCCTGAAAGACTTTATGGTGCTGATTTCAACACCACAAAATTCTTTTTACCAAACTAAATATTCTTCTGTTTCCTGAGACTGAATCTTGGCATTGCTGAGGCAGGAGTGCAGCACTGTATAAGAAAGTAAAGCAGTGATTTTAAAAAATAAAACAAAACTTGTGAGGGTTGTGAACACTTTGGTGGACTCAAAGCTAAAGTTTTGTCATTTGAAACCAAAGCAACTTCAGTTAAAGCATTCTGTGTGACAGATGTGATAGTTAACAAGTATTTCTTACTAAGAAACAAGTTTGCACTGTGCAGACCTACTCACCATTATAGAAGGACTTGGAAGGAACATTTAATACCTTTCTTCTAGTTAAGCTATATAACAACATGTTATATAGCTGTTTGTGTTTTGTGAAACTTCTTAGTGGGTTTACCTTTGCTCCTCACTTATATTCACATAAGTTGTTATCACAGTTTTGCTCCACATCCTGAGTATATCTAAATATACCTAAAGTAATTCTAGAGGTTAAAATTAATTCTGAAGCAAACTAGTATGTGGATGCAAATATATTCACCTGGTCCCTTACTTAGAAATCACTCAGAGACTGTACTCATAACCTGGGATTTTGCAGGTTAGGGAGCAATTGTCTGTCAACAGACTGACTTTAAAAATGACATAATGGCATTTCATAATGACAGTTTTAAACAACTTTATTCCCTGTTTTTGGATGACAATAAAGATTATAGCAAATATGACAAATTGAAGTTCCTTTTCTTTGTGTTCTATTGAATGTTCATGTCTGAGTTAATGAAGTCCTCAAAAATACTACTATCTTTCAATTTTTGTATTCTTCACAATCATTTGTTCATCCCTTAGAAAATATATTTCCCCTGTGTGTATTTGTGAATTGTGTGACATTACACAAAATAAGATACTGACTTCTGTGTATTTTAGCTGCTGCTTGGAACTCTTTTGAAGCTAGAAAAGAGGTCTACACCTGATCAACTACTCAGGTAATAAAGTGTTACATTGAAATGTAGAGGGAATTTAGGAAATGGCTACAGATTTACTATACCAAAATGTCAACCAGGCAGAAGCTGAGTAAGAGAGAGGAAACAATTCAGATTGCCAAGGTTCTGCCCAAAACAGACTTCTCTGTAGGACAGCTTCCTTCCTTTCAGCAGGCTCCCTGCAGCCTGCCCGTAGCAGAGGGCCTGTTGAGGGTGTTTTAGTGGCTCAGGGGACAAGGCTGATCCTGATCTGATTGACTACCACGACATTAAGCTGCCAGCCACACCACAGGAGCAGGAGTGCTGAGCTGGCATAACCCTGTGACCCTGGGCAGTGCCTCCCCAGTGGCTGCTGCCCTTTCCCAGCCAGTAGCACCGTGCCCGTGGCGGCGGCTCCCTGCAGCCTGCAAAGACAACTGAGTTATCTCAAAGGACTTTTTGAGACTACCTCCTTCAGTTTGGCAGAAATAATGTCAATAAAGTCTGAAACATTCTTTATGACAACATGACTTCTTCAATTCTCCCTCATTTCAATTTGTAAGTGAAAATAGCAGTCATATAAAAGTGTTCCCAAGTCACTACACTGGTGTCAGAGCTGGGCAGCATCTGAATTAAAAAATAGAATAGCTTGGAAAATATTTTCTTCCCTTTCTACTAGCTTTGTAACTGCACTTTTTTTGAACAGATGTGAATTTATGAAATACTTGTCACTGATATGAATTACACAAGAGGAATTCTTTTCCCAGGATCTCTCACAATTAATTAAGCATTAGTCTGAGCAATACCCCAAACCAAACTTCTGCATCTACCCAATATGTCACAATTATTTCTCTAATTTATCTCTGATACAGAATCACAAAATCAATTAGGCTGGAAAAAACCTTTGAGATCATCAAGTCCAACCTTTGACTGAACAGATGAAAAAGGATTCAAGAATTGGACTGTCAGCAAAAATGTTTGGTAAAACATTTATTCCACTTGAAGAAATACTTCTAAAATTAAGAAATATCAAAGATTTCTATGTATAATGCATTAAATAGATTTAGACATTCCCACCTAATTAAGGATCTTACTACAGAAATAATTTTTTTAAATTATTATAACATCAATCAGATTTGAAACTTTTATTTGTAGAAATACACCACCAATTGGAAATGTGTGTTGTGAATTTATTTACTGTGAAAAATTAGCCAAAAATGGAAACTACATTATGAATTTAAAACTTACCTGAATGATGAATTATCATTTTTACTTCAACTATGAAATCCTGCTCAGAATTCATCTCACCTGTCCCCTTTTTGTTTTTTTCTACTTTCCCAGCTCTTTTGAACTAGAGAGAAATCACTTTGCATTTGTTGCAGTTGAATACCAAGCTTTCAGACAACTGATGCTAATTTTGCCATTTGCAGCCCATCCTCAAATAACTTTCTGCTGCATTTATAACATATAAATAGTGGTTGCAAGACTAGCCTCAGCTGCAGCCCAAAGTGTGACTGTCTCTTACCCCCAGCTTGGAGGTGATGTGGAATTGCTTGCAGCACAGCTGGCCTTTGCCACAGACCTCCACATACCCTGAGGCAGCCCAGTACTTCAGAACTGCAGCCTGCACTGAGCTGTTCTCCAGCCACACCACCAGGGAAGAAGAACTGAATTGCAGATGAAACCTAAAGCTCAGCCTGAAACCACGTTCTTGATTTAGCCATAGGTTGAAATATCATGATTTCAGACTGTGGTTTGGGGGGACAACACCAACCACATAAGCAGACGCAACCCTGGAACCTGTCAGTGCTAGAGCTCCTACACAACATGTAGCTTCTATGGATGGCCAAGTAGTTAAGTCCTCACCAAGACAATGAAATTGCTGTCAACTCTGCAGGCCTTGCCTGACAGTTCTTATTGCTCTGTGGAGCCAAGCAGAGCAAAATTAAATACATGTGACAGAAGTATTTCACTAAAGTTCTTTCTCATACACTATACATGGTGTTGATGGGTATGATAGAAAGCATGATAAACATCTCATATAAAATATGGGGTTTTTTAATTTACTAATAGTAAATGTAGTTCACAGAGTACCAAGAATGTTGTCATTGTGAGGAAGATTTCTAACTACAGTCTCTGGGATTAAACTTCACCTTATAAAGCATCACCACACGGCACAACACCACCATTTCATAACACCTGGAATGTAATTCTGTAACTTCTCCTACCAAACTCCTCTTAGTAGCAGAAGTGAAAATGAAGAAGTCCAGCAGCTCATCTCAATTCAAAGTGGATAAATGCAACTGACAAATCACCTTAAGTGCCAAGTAATCCATGAGTGGGTGACTGCAAGTCCCATGTGCAAAATCCTGCTAGACATTAGAATTAAGGAGAGGAGAGGACAAGTATATACTACCTGTTTCTTAAATAACTACAGCAGATGTCCACATGATTCATGGAGATTTTTCAGGAATATAAAATCAAATCCAGCCTCCTTGATAGTTTAGCTAGCTTATTCTACAATTAATGCAGACTTCAAAGAAATGGCAATCAACTGGGAAATACACTGTCAGCTCTGAGGGATATCACAACCTACGCAGAGACAGAGTTTTGGGATGTGGGGAAAAGCTCCTTCCAACCACGGGTGGTATATTTATCCTCTCTATCACCTCTCTCTGTGCACATACACTATGGGAAAGGATGAAAACCATGGGAAGGAGGTAGGAGAGGAGGATCCACAGGAGTGAGAGGCAGGGCGGGATTATGTCACCTATCTTGTCCTCCAACAGGTAGATGTAGAGGCCTGAATTATTCATTCATCCTCCCTGGAATCTATGTTTTTCATTGACTCACTGTGATTTGACCTAATGTCTTGGCATTTACTGTGACTGGACAAAAGCCACCACTAATTTCAGAATCTTGGTTAGGAGACATGGAATGGAGGAATGGAGTTTAGAACTGTCAGGTGTTCAGTTATGCCCAAGACATGACTCACCTCAAAAGAGTTAAGGTTGAGATGGGAATGGAGGGTTTCAAAAGTAAGGAAGCTCTTGGAAGGGGCTTCCCATGAGGGAAGAAGGCATTTATGAAAATCTCTCTCCTTCCTTGGCTAAAGTTTTGATAGCAAGCATTTTGTTTTTTGGAGGGTACCTTGAATACCCTAATTTATTTGTCTTATTAGTTCTTTTACTAAAATTATTAAACTTATCAGAAAATATTTTTAATCATAGATTTACTATAAGAATACTTAGGCTAGATATTTATGATGATTTTTCTTAGATCAGCTGTCAAACTGAAAAAATAGATATACCACCTTTGAAGCATAATTGGCAGAAACTGTGCCAGTCACATTAACACAGGAGGATGGATCTGACAATGATTAATTTGGTTTCACCTGTAACTGCATTTCAAACACATAAAATTTGGTCCAAAGAATTCAGATTAATCATTAGGTGTCTGGAGTAGTTTGAAAGTGTGATGAACCAGTCCAGTATTACATAGGACAAGGGGGTACACAAATAAACATGGATAAACAGAGGAATAGGTTAAAAAGGGAAAATATAACTGTATTTTAGTATGCTGTGGATAATAAATGAAATAAAAATGTAATAATTTAAGTTGCAGACATGAAAACATTCTAAAGATTATTACTTGAGGGGATTAAAAAACCTTTCCTAAGAGGCTTGATGTAATATTCCTTAACCTTGGCTAATATCTGTACTTGTGCAAAACCAGCTGTAAAGTGATGTTTTTCCCATTTTGTCATTCTTTATACCCAGTCTGTATACGATAGACACAAGGTGAAGGGTGAAGTAGAATTGTGTATAGAAAGTGTGTAGGTTGATAGTGAAATACTGGTCAAGTAGAAATCTAAATGCTCACAGCAGAAGAAAAGGGTAATGTTGATCCACCAGAGGGCTGTCTTTAAGGCTAGGTGAACCTCAAACAACAAAAAATAACTTTATCATCCATTCCAGACAGGAAACTTTATATCATGGTTCCAGAAACTTAAAGCAGGGATGTCACAAGTATGAAAACAAATATATTGGTAGCATGGTTTACTTTTTAAAGGTGTAAGTTACTAAAACAAATTTAGTTGCTCAGCCTTGTGATAGATGAAAACCATATATGAAGCCCTAGAAGAAACAAGATCTGTCCATAAACAGTCTAACTATGCATCACTAATAGTGACTTGAATGAAGTCAAACTCCAAACCCTAAAAAAACATTTTTTCTTCTTTTGTTCAGCAACCCCATTTCTTCATCAGTTCTTTCAAGTCTGGCTGCCTCTCCTTCCCAGAAAATACATATATTAAATATATATAAATTTTCAAAATTTTGGAATTTTTGACAATATATGATGGGAAGATGCATAGGGTTTTAAAACTATGTTAGGTAAAAAGAATGGTAAGCTAAACTAGTTTCTGTAAGCAATTCATTTTTGTGATTTTAGTGCTATTTCTAGCTATGCAGTCAGTTATGCAGACTTTTTTTTTTCTCCTTAATGCAGTTTGATGACAGGAAAAAACCCTGTGGGAATTGCAAGTAGAGCAGGGAACAAAGAACAGGAGAGAATATAAATATGAAGGTATTTTCACTTCATGAGTGTTAATTATGGGGCCCATGAAAAAATATTTGAATAGCATTGTTAGAACAATGCAATAAGAGCTCTCTGGTGGCAAAAAATTATCACTACATTGCATTTCACTTTTTTGCAGGAAATAAGGGGGCTTTGACCTGCACATTTCTTTCTTCCCATTTCACTTGAAAGTATAAACTAACTGTGTTTACAAGAATATATCTTTTAACTGTGGGGTTTTTTTGTTGGTTTTTTTTTTTTTTTTAACTGTTTAGAATTTTAACTTAATAGATTTGATACTAATAATCTTCTCTATCTGCACTGGTTTCCTAAGAAAACAATAATTTCTCAACTAAGTTCTGTTTTACAACATAAATTCTGAAATTTTTTATCCATCTTCTCAGGTGTTCGTAATGGCTGAATTTGCTATTTTGTTATTTAATGTCAATTGCAATTTTCATTACCTTTAGGGGAAACAGAGAAGACGTGTACTAGACTGTGTAAAACAAGCTGCTTCTTAACAGTATGCATGAAAAAGCACGAAAAAGCTCCACTTATTCCTTTCTGACAGAAGCTGACAACACTCCAGCTTTTGTGCTGATGATTTTTACAGTGCAGGCAGGGTGTCAATACAGAATTGTACACACAGTGAGAAACAAATATCAAAATACTCAATAAAGCAATTTAATAAAATGCAATGTAAGCACTGGCTCAATGTGTAAGTTGTGAATATATGAATTGCTACATCAGCAAATTAGCTGAGAAACAGTCTGCTTGACAGAAGCATCTTACTTCTGAAATTTTGCATCCCTGATGCAGTAGTTCTCCCAACGTGATTCTCTACATACCTGAGTAGAAAAAAGTTAGGGCTACTTTTGAACACATTGTAGGGAGATCCTACCCACATAATTAATGTGCATAAAATTACAAATTATGTCCTCTTTCAGAGCCCTCACGTGAAAAAGGGAGATTTCCTCAAATCTCTAGAGTTTGTTTTGTCTGTCAGTGCCCCAGGAAAGCCGAGAGCCTTTGCCTGAGCAGTCTGTCAGTGTCCCTTTGTGGGGACTCTGCAAGGAGCTGCCTGCTAGATTGGCAGGCAGTTCAGCTCGGCTGACAGCTGCTCTGAGCTTTATCAGCTCCAAGGTACCAAAAGTGTCCCTCCCTGTGAGGATTTCAACAGAGCCTGGCCGCAGAGTCCCCACTGTGCTCCACCCTCCATTCCATCCCCCTTAGCATGAGCTTACGGTTGCAGATTGTGGGTGTGAGGAATCATTGGGGAACAGGTTTTGAGCTGCCAACCATCTTCCACCAAGGGAGTGGCAATGACATTTCACCCCATAATGTCTATATCATCGCAACCTCTGTTAGGATGTCTCTACAGCTTTCCAGTTTTCTCTCATTTAACTCCAGCCACATTTTCCCAGTACCCTTGGAGATAAATGAATTGTTAACAAAATTAATATTAGAAATATGAAAGCAAAAATACACTTTTAAGGATACTAGTATATAGTAAGACAGTGTACAATCAATGCTTTTCATCAATACTTTGTAAAGTCCTCCGGTTTATGTTCCATACAAGGAATATGATTCACAATGTCACCAGGAGAATTCAGGAGAGCAGGGACTACAGTCTGAGTTTGTCAGTCCATCCTAAACTCTTCAGGTCACTTGGGGCTGGTCAACACCCAGGAACTGAGCCAGACCAAGAGAAGAGGGAATATTTTCTGCATTAAATCTGTGCATTTAGTAGGCAACGTCTCATAGGACAGCTCCTCAAGTACAGAACAATTTTTAATATATATATATATATATACATAAAAATTACAAGGACTTCTTCTGGCCATCTTTCCTCACACCCCTTTAGGCACTTTTTCATGCTAATAGGTGGAAAATCTGTTTAAATAGTAGTAGAGAAGAAAAAATACTAGGAAAAAAAAAGTACTAGAAATGACATTGAAATATCTGAATTGTACTGAAGTACCATCTGTGTAATAAAACAGTTGAAACTTATTGAGACATTAGCTGTAAAAATGCAAACAGGTTGAACAGCTCTGCATACCAATGGCAGCACATTTGTGTCAAGAACAGAAAGCTTATATATGCCTAAATATGCCAAATTATTTGCAAAGTGCTCGATATTGAAAGCCTGTCATGCACGCTCCTGAGGAGATGCTAAACCTCAACAGATGTAGGCTCTGGGTGCCTACTTGTAATTAAGAATTTCCTTCCAAAATACAGTTTTTGTGTCCTAGAAGCCATAGCAGTGTTAGTATTTACAGTTAGAAGCTTCATTAACATTTAAACAATACTGTCAGTGAACTTACTATATCCAGATTTACTTTTTCTCCCTTATAAAAAAAAAAAAATCAAAAATAATCAAATAGACCAATCGTTCTCCCATAAAGGTAACTGCAGAAGAGTTCAGATTTTGCTGAATGCAAACCAACTCTATCCAGTCTTGTTGCAACTCTTTAGCTCATCTATTCACACATCTCCCAAGATTTTTCTACCTTTTGTTATTTAAAAGACAACAAAATACCAGTGTGATAAGTAGCAACAAATATACTGCTGTTAGTGAAACATCTGCCTTGGCTGTGGATTCAAACAAAGAATATGGCAATGAGACTGGCTGCTGTTATATAGATGGCAAAGGCATATGCTCCACACAGAGATTTCTAAATAGAAAAAAAAAACAACTTAAAAATTCAAGTTTCTGTCACAGTCCAAAATTCTTTCCATCCACTTCCTTTCTGCCCTTGTCTACACATTTCATTAATCTCACAGCAGTTTCCCTAATAATGACCTCTATTTGCCATTACCATTATTACCATAAGCAATGTGGATACGAACACGAAGAAATGGAGACATCAAGTGTGTTAGAAATCCAGACTGAAAAGTGAAACAAACAAATAAACAGAAACATCTATTGTCTTACTGAGATTGTAGTTTTTGCATGAGATTAAAAATTCGAACCAAATCTTACTTTTTTTACTGTTTATTTTTTATTAGGCATGAAAAGCACTTTGACAATCTGGCTTCTCAACTTTAGAATAAATGAAATTGTAATTTGTTCCTTGAAGTTCATTATTTTCCATATATAAATAGTTAAAATAATTTTTTGTGTCACTGTGAAGTTAAAATTCATAAGCTGTGGAAAAAACCCTGATAAAGACTCTAGTTTAGGACACAGAATGTCCTTGCTCAGCATCTTTGCCTCCTTCTGAAGGAAGGAGAATTAAGTGAGACAGTTCAAGTGGATGTTTTTCGTTTTGGTCACCCTTAAACAGCATAACAGAGCTTAGTTTAAGGAAAAGCTGTAAACTTTCTCTTTGTCAGCAATTTAAGAGGAACAGGAAGGGTGTCCATGGCACATAATACACTACTGAGGGAAAGCAAGATTAAAGTTTGATCTCATGCAAACTTCACGTTTTATAACAGTCAGTCAGCCTTTCCTGTGGTGGCTTGTGGGGAACTCCAGGACTCCTGAAACTCTCCAAATCTCTCCAAGCATCCACTGCTCCCTTGCCTCTCCTGCATACACACAGACAGTGTCGGGAAATTGTATTTTTAAGGCACAATAGGGTGAGAAAAACAACATTACAGAAGGTCAAAACAAAGAATTATACCGAAAGCAAGCTTCCAGGAATGAGTGTGAACGGCTGCATCTTGGATTGAAACATGCAGACTGTTTTTCAATTAGCAGCATCCTTTGCAACAAATTCCATTCATTACTTAGGAAGCAGATTAAAATGAAGATAAAGATCTGCCTGCTGATAACATAATTTAAACCCGGGAATATAAAGCAATTTTTGTTTTCAAAGTATTTTAAAGTGCATTTGTGACTCCCCACTGACATTTCACGGAAACTTAACATGACATTTAATTATGGTTGATTTGTTTTTCTGTGTACAATCAACAGCATAGTTCTTAGAATGTGTTTTCTTCATAAAATACAATTTATGCTTGGAATATTAATATCCAAAATGGGAAATTTTCACCAAACATAAGGACCCAGAACATTACTCATTATCTTAATATTTGTTCTGATTAAAAAGTCATGAAAACATCCATAAGTGTACTGAGATGCACTTATAAAAAAGAAAAATAATTATAAAAATTTTGAAGAGAGAGCTTTTGATTTCTCCTAGCTGAAATATTTAAATATCAATTTATATGGAGCTAAAGTTAGATAGGGAAAACAACAGGTTCTAGTTAGCAGGGGCAAAGATTTGACATCACTCATAAAAAAAAAAAAAGAAAGGAATAATTTGCAATTATAGTACTTTTAAAAGAAAAAAGGCATTTGTCACTTATCAATGACAAAAAATCTAGTTAAAAAAATAGTGTTTCTTTTAATTTCAACTTAGTGCTGATACTTGGAGGAGTCCTGGGGTATTCACCAGGTTGTTGGGTTTTTCTAATAAAACCTAAAATACTGACAAACTTGCAAGAGTCTAGGATCTGTAGCTTTCAGGTAAATAACCTATATGACAAATAATCACAAGAACTAGCAACAAAACTCCTAAAATATGCTGAATTTTATTAGGTACTGAATGTGACATAGAAATTGATTATATTTTTTCTATGTATACTTATTACAGTTTCAGAGAGAAAATAAATTTGATAATGTTCTTTTTACATTAAAAACTATAAAATTAATATAGGATCATTACAGTTTAAATATTAACACTGGGGGAAAAGTACACATCCACAGCTGCTTTCTTGAACTTGCATATGCAAATATGTAGTTCTTGGAAGTGGCAGTTCTTTAGCCTAAAGTCATATTACCTATTTCAAAAGTGAAAGTAAAAATGATACTGGGAGGCAAGATTCACATGCTTCTGCTTTTCTAGCTGACAAATAAGCATTAACAGGTATCACATATATTACAAGATTCAAAATTCATGTATCTTTTCAAGACTTGCATTCTTAAATTTAAGTGTATTTTTAGTCCATTTCTTATAGTCCAAAATTATTATTTAGTTGCAATTTTGTAATACACATTCAAACATGGTGAACTTACTGAATTTTTTTTAAATTAATTAAAAGTAATTCTTTTAAGTAATTTATCATGTATTTATTTTCAAGATGAAGTTATATCTTAAAGATATTGAATTCCAACAACTCTTTGGCTGATTTTACACTTTTGGTCCTTATTGGTTGAGAAGTCTGTCATATATGTTTTCTCTTACTGTGTTTGCTACACTGAATTACTCTCTCAAAAACATGAACAAAAAACACCCCAACTAATAACATTGTCATCTCTGTGATACTTACACTACAACCTGACTACAGGAATCTGTCAGTTAAAAATGCACTCATATTCTGAAATAAAGGTCTGTTCTGCACATAAAAAGTTCTCGAAAAACTGAGCTACCAATCAGAAACAGAAAGTCTTCATAATCACTTTTTGAGACATGGCTGGTGTAAAAAGGATTCATAGCTTCTAGTGGTCTCCAAGAGAATCACCTATAGGTTTATATCTGAAGAATGATGATGGATTTTGATTTTTTCCCTCTTGGTTTGGTATTCCTGTTTTCTAAGAACAATACTACCTTTACTCTAGGTCAGTATATGTGTATTTCCAGCTCAGATTGCTGGTTTTTTCTTTAGGACCCTCTTCCTGGCACAAAATTTCCATAAATTTCTCTCCTGACAATAGTACTGATGTCTAAAGGAGTGTTTGGTACCCACATACAGAATGAAAGATTCCAATAAAATCCTGGATGCCCGAGGTACTCATGACTCACAAGGAACAGCCTTTTATGAGTCCACAGTTGTTTACATCAACAATAAAGTCTGTTGACATCACAGAAAAGACCAATGACGTACATCACAAACTAGGATAAAAATAGAAAAGGCAGATGGATGGTGAGAAAAAGTGAAATGCAGTCAACAGCAGGTGGATAGCAAGAGTATTATACACAGTAGCTACCAAGCTCTTATTTAACATTCCTCCTCACACGATATGTTAGTATAGCAATATCTGATTTAACAGGGCATAGCTATTCTCCTCAGACTGCTTGTGGACTCTTTACAGTTTTACAGACCACAAGGAACACTTAATTCTCTTCCCTATGTCATGCTGCTCAAGGGTTGCTACCTGTGTGCAGAAGTACACACGCCCACTTCCACAGAAATAGCCACAGAATTGCAATTTATATTGCAGCACTCTTGGATCTGAGTTTCATTAATCTCTCTTTATACACTTTTTCCCAGAAAAAAATATAACATTATTATTCCCCAGTAGTGTAAAACCACTCTTGTCCTGCCTACATAAGTGAGAAACTGGCATTAACCCTCTGTAAGTCTCTGATCATGACCCAGAGAAACCAGAATAGTATTTGCAATATACGATGTTGTTGTGATGTCTTTGTGATTAATATATGCCCAGCAGTACCCTTTCTTTGTTGTGTCCTCCTTTAATTTCTACATAAAGAAACTGTTGGCTCATGCTGATGCACTCAGAAAAAGAAGAAAAATAAAACTATCTCAACAAATTTAATTTTACCAATTAGAACAGCAGCAGCCAATTATGTCAGTTACAATATATGGGCCTTCATGTATAGAATCATCCCAGGCTGATAATAAATACATACTCAATGAATTAGCTGATTCTTCAAGATGCTTTTGGTGTCTAAAATGATATTTAAGTAGAATATAAAAAGTAAATTAAAAAACCCAAAAAACCCCCAACACATTGCAATGCCTCCAAGTTCTGGTGGCCACAGTTATTAGAGATAGCTATACTCACCTGGCATCACCCTTCTTGGCATGAGGTCTTCCTCATGTTCCACCCTCCATAAAGTTTTTCTGTGTTTTGTGACTACACTATTTGAAACCAAAGGCTCTGACAGACTTTGAAAACATATTAAAAACTGTTGGTTGACTGTGTCTCTGAACAGACGGATTTCTAGTGCATTCTGAAAATCATACTGAACAAGGAGTCAGCTCAAAAATGAACTAAAAAGCTGTCCAGAAAGGTAGGCAAAATGCCTCAGAAGCAGGGCAAGTAATGAAAGGTGATGATAGCATCACACTTTCCTAAGTAAAAACGATTTAATTAAAGATTTTGTGACAGAAGAGAAATCTGGTTCAAGTTATCATTATTTAATTCCCATGGGAAATTATTTAAATCAAATAATAAGTTAAAACAAATTAGTAATCAATATGTTTGATTTCAAAAGGGAAACGAGAGGAAGATTACTCAGCAAAACTAAAAGAACTATAGTACACAGGAACATGCAGAGATTGCCTAAAAGGTCTGAAATCAAAGCTCAAAATCATTGTGGGAATTGCATCTGAGAAGTAGGTTAACAAGGTAGTGAGGATGCAACTGCAAGGAAAGTTAATACAGAGGTTGTTGGAAAGATTAACAAATATTACTCCAGATTTCAACAAAACTGGTTTTATGATAGGTGCTTGGAAAAGCTGTTTTCATACCTATCCATCATGTACATCCTATGTATTTAGCCTCATCAGTTTTCTTATTAAATTGCAATCATTTTATAAACACTGATATAAGATATGCCACTATGAAAATTATTATATTCTCAATGGTCCTTATGTATTTCATCCATTTGAGAAATTACACATTTACTGTGGCTTCCCATATAAAATTTCAGAGATTAATTGTTGGAGGAGATAGATAATTGTTACCTAGATGGTGAGTGAAGTGGCTGCCACTTCAGGATTCCATTTCCCACACAATAATATCCAGAAAATGCAATTAAGATCAAAAGCTCTATTATTTTCCTTAGGTGTTATTTTAATAATAAGTTTGTGGCTTAGTATTGTATCTTAAAATATTTTTACTATAAAAATATATTTTGCATGTAATCATCTCATAAGTTAGATGTGACATTCTCATGGGGTATTAGTCACTAAAAATTCCATCTTCAATGATTAATATTTGAAAGAGTGTTATAATTAAAGAGACAATGAGCATGTGAACACAGTCTACTTTTTACAATATCATAAAATTACTACTATATTTAAACATATATTCAAAATACCTTAACACTGTTGAGATAAATGTAAACTTTTTTAGTCTTGCTTTCTTTTTATTTCAACTTGTATTCATCAAATTTTTTTCTTTTTTTTCCATTATTTTTAGAGGATTTGTTCATTATTGATGAAACGAATGGGATTTTTATTCAAATTTTTAATCTCCTCTTATTATTATTTTAGAAATATAAACTTGAATATGTGAGCTTCTACATTTTCCAAGATAAATGGCACGTTTCTAGAGAGAAGAAATATTGGCAATTGCACTTTGTGGGGGATTTATCAGAATCTATAGTGCAAGTGTCTCCAGGCAGCATGGGGCACAGCTGCTACTTCATAGGGATCGTAAGATTAGGTGAGATGATTGCACTCTCTTTTGCTTTCCCAGTCTGAGATCAGGTTCCTGTAGTTAGAATTAAAGTGCATTTGAAATGCTACCTAGATAAAGTCACCCCATAGGCTTACCAAATAGATGGAAAAATTATTAAGAATTTCTGCAATGGTGCAGCCCCCTCCTCTGCCACTCACAGGTTTCCTTGCATTTTCTGTATACAACTAACATTAAAGAATTTCTTGGAAAGCAGCTCTTCTATTTTCATACCTCATTACTAGAGGCCTTTCATTACATTTTGAGCTTTTAGAGTTCTTTCATGCATCTTGGACCTTTATTTGTGTTATAACTGCATCCAAAAAAGCCTAAGCTTCTCTTCATGGACCCAGGCAGTTACTCAGGTACACATGCTTCGTTGCTTATGAGCTATTAAAAGTTAGTCAGAATCTATGAACTACTTGACATATGAGCAGCTGAGGCTTTCGAGTTCTTCACAAAAGCATTTTGAATTGTGAGCACTCCACTTAAAATCAGCCCACAATATTCTCAGGTTATCTTATTTTTGAAAAACATCTAAGCATACAACAAAGCATTTAAAAAAAAAAATAGATAATCACAGAAACCCAAGAAATGCAAAGCAAAAATTAAATTCAATTGAAATCAAAATTTTAGACTGTATAATGCAAACTTAGAAGTAAGTTAACCTTGATCTCTTAATTATGTTTCTGAAAAAAAATTCTCTCAATGTCATCTCACTTAAATGCTTTGCAGTTTGTGTATATTGGTGACCCTGTGCATGTGTGTGTGTGTTGGGAATGCAAAAAATGATATTGCTTACTCCTAAAGTGTAAGACACAGGTAAAACGTTGCCCTAATGTGAATGTTAAAATCATCATTTAAGGCACTAGTCTAAGAGAAGGTCTTTTTTTTTTTTTTTTTTAATTTTACTTTAGAGGGTTTCCTAAATTCTTAGTCATTCCTTTATAAAATGCCACCAGAATGAGATTTCCAAGTATCCTTTCATACCACACATGTTTTGAACATTCTCCTTTCCTTCACCCAAATCATGTCTGTGTGATCGCTGTATTCTAGATAGTTATGAGTAATGCTCAAGACAGGATACTGAGCTAAATCATAGGAATAGCTGTCCAGATCAAAGAATAGATGTAAATTTAGGTGCAGCTTGTTTATAGTTACATAAATGTGATCTGGTTAGCATCCATAAAATTAATTATTTACTTAATAAAGCACACAGAAATCCTTGTTGGGGCAAGACATCATCTTTATAATCACTGAGGGTAACTATTAGACCAATAGTTAAACAAACAAAACAGAAAACACAGACCTACTTCACGTACCTCAGTTTCTAAAAGAGACCATTTCCTTACACATTCTGAGAAAAACTAACACATTTTTAATAAAAAATTATTAAAATTATAAATCATGAGGATCACAAATCAAGAATTATAAAACGATCTCTTTTATATCCTTCCCCTTCTCTCTAGCCTCAAATTGGTTTTCAAATCCAAACTAAACATTAAAACTTTAAAGAAAAAATTGTACACAGGAGTCTACATACCTACCAACATTCATACATAGATATGGAAAGCAATTACCACTAAGAAAGAAATCTAACTCTCTTCACAGAATGTATCTCTAACCATTTATTGGTGGTGTTTTGGCATAACTGCAGTTAAAATAAGACAACATCAAATTGTCCATCTCAGATTTGAGCAATCAACAGCATAAATTGTTCTACCATGAGCTTTTTTATCTTCTCCAGTAACCTACAGCATCTCATAAAATTATAGAGATCACTGAAAATTAACATCCCAGAAAATTAACACCCAAGACAAAAATAATCCCCTTCTAAGGAAGAATAAAGACAAAAGAAACAAAAGATTTCAAGCATACCCATGTTGGCTTTCCAGTTCTTTAAAAGCAAACAGACAAGCCTAAATCTTCATTCAACAAATACAGTCATCAAGGCAGCATTAAAATGATGAGTATAAAACAACCTTACATGAGTTTCTGAATAAAAGTCTGATAAGTAACAAACCTAATTTAGGCTGTAGACTGACTGATAAAATATACCTGAAATAGATTAATCGGTGTGAGCTACACTGCTCAGCTGATTGTGTTTTCAAACAGTCTGAAGTGCTAACTCCATCTTCTGTCAATGGAAAATCCACCCTTCACTCCAGCAGCAGAGTTGGGGATATCTCTTTTCTTTTTTTACTGTTTTGTTTTGGGTTTTTTTATTACACAATAATCTGTTGGACCTAAGAATTTCTTTGGCTTTTAAAATAGGAAACTAATAATTTAAGGTAGGCTTTTCCCCCTTGTTTGTCTTTAACATGTTCATATAAATGAGGATATCTACACGCAATGTGCCAAATTATGCTAAATATTATACAAATATTTCTATTAAGTAAGACCCTTTTTGCACCTTGAGTAAATCAATTTCCCTTCCTGTCATGTTTTCTGATATATTCTTTCAATTAGGATTTTTCTCTCTTATATATTTCCACACAGAACTTCTATCTGATTTGAAGCAAAATGCACTTCCTGAAAACATTGATTTCTATCATCCATTTAATTTTTCACTACTAATGCTCAAAGCACAATCAGTGAAGTACCTGTCAGAATAAACTGATATTACACCAAGGAAGGAGGATGCCTCTGTTCCAATTTCATCTAGTAGCCACCAGCTGCACACATCACTCTGAACTAGAAGATTAAAGTCATTTCCTCATTTACAGATTTCTCACTGCCAGCATTTACATAATTATGACAAGACATAGAAAAATTTCAGGATCTATAGATTAAACATGCTAAGAAAAATGCAAGGCATTGTTGTCATGTAATGGACTGTCTTCCAACTGCTGCCAATTCCAAATAAAATCATGGGAGCTGAACTTCTCTGCAAAGTCATTTTCCTGGACCATTAATTCTGAATTGCCATTTACAGAATAATTGCACTTTTGTTTCCCTGAGGATCTTGCTGCTATACTTTAACCTATGCTATCCTTCTTAACCCTCACATCAAAATATATACAGCTGAAATGGAAGTCATGAGCTATAGGTCATTAATGCAGAGCTGGGCCTAAGGGTATCTTTAATAGTTCTGTCGAGGACATCCTTACAATGACTGCATTTTTAGGGGAGTGGAAAGATTTTGTCCAGAAGGACACAGCTGGATCTATTCTGGGAAA
Organism: Polioptila caerulea; assembly: GCA_013397295.1. Classification (NCBI taxonomy): domain Eukaryota; kingdom Metazoa; phylum Chordata; class Aves; order Passeriformes; family Certhiidae; genus Polioptila; species Polioptila caerulea. The sequence goes on from VYXF01009743.1 coordinate 553,925, forward strand.
GGTTAGCTGGGACAGCTGAATGTCCCTGAGGAGATAATAAATTGCACTGGCCAATTTGATAGAGCTGATTCTGAACTGGAGGAAATCCAAACAAAAGCCTTTTCAATGGTAAATACTTCCCCCATTAATTACTGAAAATACAGGTAGGCTTGAGGGAGTTTCATTTTGACTACACTTGAAAATGACTCTCATGACTTTGATGAGGCTCAGGTTGAGAAGAATTTCTCTTTCCTTCCTTTAGGAAACTCCCAGGGAGGAGCACGGCTAACAAAGTTAATGACTTGATGTCAGAAGTCAGCAGTGGAAGATCTGAGGCAGGAAGGAAGCACAGCAGCCTCCCCTACTAGGCAGGATAACTAGGAAGGCGCTACATTAGCAGGAGCATCATTCCGACCACACTTTTGTCAGGCTCTGAATAGAAGGTCACTATCTCCCTCATTTTTCCCTTCCAATCAATATTTAGTCTGCTCAGCAGCTGCTAGAGCTGCCTCTGAACTTCATTGCTGTGAGTTACTGAGAAACTGGCTTATTATGACAGCGCAGATCCCCAGCAGATCTGACCTGCAGCGGCTGCCCTGTCTCTTTCAATCTGCTCCAAAATACAGAGATGACTCCAGTGCATAGCATTTACTGTACAAACCATTGCTTGATCAATAGGAAAAGTAGCTGGATATGAGGGGATTTGGGGCCAAATATGTTACATAATAAAAACATTGGATCTAATACGGTTAAGATAACTAATTAAAAAATGCCCCTATGAGAACTCATTGCATAAAAAAAAGTTTTACTTCGTGATCTTTTACCAAACAAAGTTCCAGCACAAATGTATTTTTAAAGGTTGTTTCACTTTTCAGAAGACCTTGGGCAGGACACAATGTATCTGTAATGTCACAAACCAGACAGAAGTTTTTTTGGAATATATTAGATAAACTCACAGTAACAGAGTAATTTAGGTAAAAATAATTTTACAGACTCAGGAGTTTACAGGTGCACATGACTGATAACAGTACACACAACTTTCAGAGCCTTGGTTAGTACTGGATGGTAAGAAGGTTCTAAACCCACCACTGCAGTAGTTTCAGGAGATACTAAATACTGAGCTATCAAGGCGAAAAAAATCACTTTCCATGCTGTTTTTAGGTAGCCCACAAGAAGGTATTCTGAGCAGGCTACTAGTTTTACAGTGTACCTATTAATAATTTTACACATTAAAATACTTCCATTCATTTAATCTTACTTGATTTTTACAAGAAAGTGAGAAGTTTTAATTACAAATTTGTCTGTTTAGAAACAAGATTATTATATTATAACATAAAAGAACTTCAGCCTCTGCAAATGGTCCTTCAGTATGGATGCATGCATCCAGTCCAGTTATTCCCTGATAATGAAGTTGTTTCAGACACTAGACAGTGTTGAAAAGCAATCTGAAACTTTAACAGTATCCCCATCTCTTTTACTTCAGTGTAAAACTATGGGATCTAGTTAATGAACAAAACATAACTAATTTTAAAAAAAAGACAATGAAAAACTTTTATTTTCCTATGATAATCTACTTTATGCTCTTTTGGCTTTCCAGAGACTAACTACAATTCTGCTTGTAAACTTTCAATGGAGTAAACATACTTTTAAATAGAATATATGAACACTGAAGCAAGATGGAATAACTGGTTCACAAAGAAAAAATAATTGAGGCTAAATCTTTGACCAGAGCATGTCATTAATGATAAAAATGGTAACAAAAAGTATAGCAGTGAATATAAAATCATAAATAAATAAAAAAAAGATAAAACATCACCACAAAAAAACCCTCTATGATTTAATTTGTTGTTTCAGGTAGAAATTTCAAAATATTCATAAAGAACATTTCTAGAATATCTCCTTTACTTAGGAAGTAGTGGTACTCCTACTGGAACTAAACCTTTCAAGTTTTGCTTGCTATTTGTGGAGGAGTTTTGATTCACCAAGAACTGTGTTGTGACTACCTTTGCATAGATACCTCAGGGGGAGGGAAGTGATATATTAGTTAAGGCACAATTTTTGAGCTAGGCTCTATTCCAAGTTCTGTCCCAACTTCCTCTGTGACCTTGAACAAAGCACCTAATCCCTCCGTATTTCAGTTCCATTTCTAGAAAATGAGGACAAGGAAACTGTGCTATCTCAAGAGTCCTGTGAAAAGAAATTAATTAGCAGTTGTGAAGTGTTCATATGCTGTGGCCATGGCAATCTTCAGTCTGACAAAAACGGGGCAATGTAGGAATGGCTTTTCCTCGACCTGTTCACCTAGAGAAGAGTCAGCACTACAAGCTTTATTCTTGAGCACCTGGTACTGATGAAATCAATCACAGTCTATTTCCATCCTGTTTGCCTCTGAAGGAGCACAGCTGTATAAAATAATGCGTTAAAACCCACCATGTTTACTACACAAGCATATATTTTTTATCTGTCTGCCAATCCAAAAAAAAAAAGATGAAAAATAATCCTGTAGAATTCTTATTCCTCTGCTAAAACAAGCTTTTCCAAAATTATTTCTTAGAAAATGTATTTTCTGGAGCACTAAATCCAGGCAAACTAACAATCAAATAAAAAAGGAAAAAGAAAAAAAAAAAAAAGAGAGAGAAGAAGAAAATGGAGCATCAGATTCAGAAAATACCTAGCAGAGGAGATTCCCTTTTATGTGCTATTTTAGTAGCTAGCATATTTTGCAAGACATGCACAGTGATCTCTCCTATGGGAGGCACAGTTTTAAATCTCATGGCAATCTTACACCTCCCACAGCTCACTTTTCTCACCTCTTCCCATTATTTCGATTTTATACCTTCCTACAAATTCATCACAGGTTCATAAATAGTTTGGGGATGACTTAAACTGGGGGTGGGATTGGCATATTTAGTATTCATGCAAAAGTTTTAGTAATTGTGATAAAAAACTCAACATTTTTAAAATGTATCAATAACTCATGAGTGATACAGAACATGCATATAGCATTATTATTAATACATTTATGTATTTCTGATTTGTCTTACCTGCAAGTTAAGTACTCTGCTTAATACTTTGGTCTGTTTTGAATTTTTAAATAAGTAGTTTTCTGTATTATGAGTATTTTCACCTCAAGAATACTCAGTATGTCAGGAGAGGTTTTGCTATTCTAATTAATTCCAGTGAGGTGTGTACTAGGAATATCAATTTCCCAAATAAAACATGCGTCAGATAATGTCTGAAAGAGCAACAGAAAATACATAAATAGAAGAAATTTTTAACCCTTAGGCTAAATCAGCAATTTATGTACTGTTCTCTGGAAATGTATGCTAGATTCCTGAAAAAATAACTGTTCATTCAAATTTAGATTGAGGGTCTACTTTAGAAATATTCTGAATTGTTTAAAAAAATAACATAATATCATTTCAAAGCAGCTTATTGATTATTTTTCTCCTGCCAATACTGGCTGTCAAATGCTATTGTCAGAAGCCTTAGTTTCACAGAGATGATTTTATGGTTCAAGATCTCCCTGATGTTTAAAAAAAAAGAATTCTCAAAGACTGTTTAATGCACCCCTCTGTAAAGGCTCAAAAAAACCATGAATCCTTCACTACTATTGTATGTACATATCTACAAACATTCAACATATGGTCCTAATTGAGAAGGTAATTTACATGCTTCCATAACTTCTGGGATTCCCATAGAACAAGAGTTTTTTCTCACGATGTGTGTGTTCAGCAGCTGGCACACCACCTGATGAATCCCACAGAGAAAGCTGCAGCAAAGATGATTGATTAGACAGAATGTAATGATGGAAGTACAGAAGTTATAGATATTGAAGACTGAAGAATGCCCAAGTGTGGCTGAAGTTATTTTTCCCTGACACTTAATTAACACTCACCTGTAGTATTTTCCTTGAAAAAGAAAGATTATTGCTCTATAAATTTTACTGCAGTAATTTCAGATACTGACAGCATAATAGTAGGTAGCCTCACCATGAAGGCAAGTGTTTATAAAGGAGTTTTTGAAGGCAGCACGGACAGCCTGACACTCTAGATTAAACATATTTTAACATACATGCACAACAGGATTTGTAAAGTCAAATATGCAAACTGCATTTTATGTAGAAATTGCTTTAAGTTTTTCTTTGGGATGCTGGAATAACCAGACATCTTAATACTGGTCTTACTTTTGTTTAACACATATTGGCAGGGCTTTCAGCAGCTTCTGGATAAATAACAAGGTTACAATTGTGCCAGTTCATGAAGTGCCATCATAAAATAATTTTTTTTTTTTCTTCAAGACATGTATCACTATAGATACAAAAAAGTAAATGTCTTGAAACAGCAATTTCAAGCATATACCTTCTCTTTTATTTAACTGGATGTCACTTTATTTCTGAACTTGTTATGAGGACAACTAAACTTTTTAGGGATGTAATTTTTGTTTTTAGAGAAAAAATAATTTAATTGTGGAAATCTATATTTTTTTTAATTTTCAAAAAGAGTAAGTTTGCATAAAAAAAAATATTTTTAATTCAGGCAAGCAAAAAAAACCCCCACAAACCAACACAAATAAGCAAATAAGGATTTTTATTTTTATCTTTGATGGTTTAACTTTGAAATTGTAACCTGAGAGGGAGAGGGAGAAACATTGCTTTATTACTTGAGGACCTGACAGTCCTCAAGTTAATTTTAAGTACTGACTATGGATTCTTGGGGGAAAAAAACTAGTTTAGGCTTTTCTCTCACTTCCCCTTAATTCTGACAAGGTGATAGGAAAAAAACAGTTTGGGATATGGCAAGGACATACCTGTAAGCAACACTTGTCATCAGAACAGATTGGAATGTTTTTGTTTCAGTGGAATCCTAAAAATGTTGAATTCCCAGACACTTGGTTGCTGAAGGATGCACTCTGAGATTTGAAAGGTCAGATCCTTTTTCTATATATCAGAACTATCAAATTATTATGCTGCACTGATATGAGAGATTTAGATATCCAGTAACAGTGTAAGAAACACTCAGGAGCTGTTGTCCTTCCCAAATCATGAAGCCAGATGTGCAGTGTGAGGTCTAGTTCTGTTCTGCAGATTACTCCTCATGCAAACATTGCAAAGGTTTCCAGAACTAGAACTTTTTCCCTGCCAGACAAACTAACTAGAATTGACAAGACACCTACATAAAACACCATATAATTGCCTTCACATATCACAAGCCCATTCACAGGTCAGCAGGCACCACAGACAGCAGGTTACTTGGCTCTGTTGCTTCTGCAACCTTTTATCTCCCTTTGAGTCAGATTTCTTGCCTTGTCCTTTTGTGATTGTAAGGTCTGATGCTACATAGAACTCCATATGAGTGCAGGACCTTCTGGAAAAGAGGACTTTGCAAGACAGAACTGATATACCAAGAGGGGTTTGTTAGTCAGTTGGCTGGCTTTTTAGTTTTTAAGTAGACCTTGTTTGTGGAATAGAAACCGCCTGGATGTCATAGGAAACAGAATGTATATTTTTACTTAGTGTCCCATTACAATCTTACAGGGGTTGCAATAACTCAGAGCTATGTATAAAAGAGCAACAACAATAGCATTTTAAATCATATCATGAATTTCATCCTACCCTACCTGCCAAGGTCAATAAAAATGTCTTGTACAAGGTGATAGGAATTGAAGGGTTGAATTCTTCCTTAAGTCACACTATTGAAATTTAGAAGGGAAAGTTTTGGGATTCTACTTACATTTGACTTATATCTAGTGACTTCAGTGAAAAATACTAGCAGGCACTATTTAGATGAAGAGGTGTTGGAGGACTGTGAGAGATCTCTAGGAAATCCATGGAGAGTAAAAAAGGTTTAGTATCTTCTGCAACAGGAAAGTAGGCAGTGACAGATGGTGCAGAATGCAAAGTTCACAGCTAAAGCTCTTCTGTTAAATTATAGATACTTATGTGGAACAGCATTTACATACCTCTAGCCTTAAATCTGAAACCAAAAAGGGTAGAGTACCCATCTACTCTGACTGTTATATATGATTGTGCTGTTGAAGACAGACACGATACCTCAAATGAGATAAGAAAACAGCAGCCTGACTCTCCAACAAAATTGAATCTTGATTTTGAGGTAAAAAATTTGTAAACATTGTGTGAAATATCCATATACTTCTTTGCTAATTATTCTTTGCTTGTATGCTTGTTTAAATCAAGCCCGGAAATACATTCTCATGTAACTGAAGCTCAGACAACTTCTGTAATTTCAATAAATATATATATATGTAAACTTTATTGTAATTCTGTGGGTTTAGATATTTATTTCTATGTCAACTTCCATAGTTTCATCTTCTTAAAAAAATTATTGTGTGGTTATAATATATAATAGTCTTCAAAATTATGATATAATGATACCCTATATCTAAACCAAATTTAATTATATTGCCCAAATAGTGAGCAATATGTTTAGCTAAGATAAATAGCTTTAAATAGGCTGTGAGGCAGAGTTGAAGGCTTACTTATTTAGAAATGTTTGGAAACTATGTTTAAAAAGAAAAATCTGGAGTAATATCTCACACCAGCCTCATGCAAGTTCAATGCAATTCAAATCAATGTTCTCAGTATTCCCGAGGTTGATCTTGAAAACAAGAGTGTCTTGTCTGTAAACAAGAGCCCTGTTGAACAATTTCCCCTAAAACCATGCAGTTTCACAACTACCTTTTTATAAGCTTTTTTCCCTGTTTTATTCTCTGTTTCATTATTAAGACATTCCTTTTAACATTGCAGGCACCCAAGGTCGGGTAGAAGTTGTTCCTAATTTTAAGCAGGCTACCCCAAAGGCATTGTGTGCTAGTACAGCTACACTACCAGGTGTGAAGCTACCAGTCATCCACAATAGTACTCATGTCTGGAATGTGGATAGGAATGGGCTGTAACTACTGCTCCTGCAATGTCACTGTGGAGTGTTTGCAAAAGATCCACCGCCACTGGGCCATCCTCAAACAAACAGATTAGGCAACAGACACCATTAGCTGAGAAGTACAACTGCCACACACTGGGCAGATATGCATATTTATTTTCTTTGTCCTTCTGACAATGACAGACTCTAAATACATTGGGAGGTTTCTCATTATCTGCAACTATAGATCTGAATCTACTGTGCTATAACCTAGCACGGTATCTTTCTACTATCTGGATTTGCATTGTTTCTCTGGAAGTGTTCCTCATACCTTGATCCCATGAGTTTCTCCACTGAAGTCTTATACTAGAAGAAACTACTCACACTCACTAATAGATGCTTTGCAGGACTCAAACTTTTATTTTTTTGCTCTCCATGTGAGTCATTCATCTAAATGTCATTCAACTACTCTTTAAATGACATGCATGAGTTTTTTTGCCACACTCATTGTCTTTCATAATCTAAGAAAATTTTGTCAATGGCTTCATCTTCAAGCTAAAAGAGTTCAAAGAGTCACTCCACTGGTTATGTAGGTAGTGGAAGGAGACTGGAATTTCTGCCATCTGCACTTGATATTTTTGCCTCTACTGAATGTCATCTTGATCTTGCTTCTGAAATTTGATTTAGCTACTCCTATTCCAAATGCTTTGTGGTATTCTACTGCCAGTCTTCCAGCTGCAGATATCAATTTCACAGGTGTCTGTGCATCTATTCTCCTAAACAGCATACTCTACACTAGCTACACTAGCTTTTCAGTGATTTCCAACCTTGATACACAACCCCCAACAAAAATCACAATTTCAGGGAACAGTTTCAAGACATCAGTAAAGTCCCTTGAGCACAAAAACTTTCATGCCCTTATCTAGGTGTACCCACGGTGCTGGATGTTTTTGTCAACATGTTGCCTGTGTTTTCTTTTTTGCTGCTGACAAGGTACCAAATAACAATACACACATCACTTGTTCTGAAGTCACAGAACATACATCAGGCAGAACATAATAGATGACATAGCAGGCAGAGCAGTCAATAAGATATCTAGCCAAGATTTTGTCAACAAATACAGTACACTGTAGTTTCTGCAGTCTGATTTTATCTTTTCTTCTTTCAGATGGCAAAATTAACACTTTTTGACATCCTCCAATATCTCTTGGCTTTCTATATGAAGAATGTAATCACCAAAAGCACTAGACCTTTCCTGGATACTATAAGTGACCATTATAATGATTTTGACATCACCTTTATAACATTACTTACAACTTCTGATTAAGTGCTGGGAAGATCACATTTAAATAACTTTTCCTTAATTAATATACTTTTAAATATTTCCTTTTTCAGTTTTCCCTCTTTGTCTATACACCGTCTGTTCCACCATGATGGGCTCCTGTTTTTTTTCTTCTAGCAAGTAATTTCTTGTCTCTCATTTCCTTCAAAAATGTTCACTGTCTGCTCTGGGACTGAGTGACAGTTTTCTCACTTCTGCATGACAAAATACAAATGGTGCGCTGAGAAATTTTGGGAAAGCCCTTCTATGAAGAATTACATTCCCATTCTTCAAAAGTAAATTTAAAAATAAATGCTTCATCTACAGGCATTTAAGGCTTTTTAAGCATTACTAAAGGGGCTTTTTATGGTGACCTCTGTAAATGGCATAATACAGTTTTGTCCATGTTTTCTACCTTAAACCAAATGGAGAATGACAGAATTGCAGTCTTTCCCTGCTTGTTTGCATCACAGACAGTAACAATCCACTGTAAACAACAGTGTTTTACAACAAAATATCAATAACAACATTACTGAAATAGTCTCTCAAATGTGTCTTGTGTTATCCAATTTTAAAGCACTGTGTTAAATAAAAAACCCCAATATTCTCAACATAATCTTTTAACTGAATTCACTGTATTTAATGGATTTTGGTCAAGTGTTCCACAGAGGCAGTCATGCTGGAAAATCTAGTATTTTCCAGTTAAAATCAATAGGAAAATGTTCACCACATTCAATAGGGAAAAGCTAAGTTTGAATAAAGTATCATCAATCCACTACAAGCAATCCAGAAAATATGTACAACCACTTAAACTGCAAATACATTTTTACAAAGTGCTCTCACCCAGAGTTAGGTGATAGGTTTTAAATCTATCCAAAATAATTTTGAAGTTTAAAAAAATGACTTTTAAACATTTTTTGCCTTATTTTTACCGTATGATACAGTCAAATTAATAAGCAATGCCAATCTAGATGCTCAACCAGCTGTCACAGGCAGCTCACACCATGTTATTAAAGACTCTTTCTGGCACATGATTAATTATATTGCAACAGACATGTTCCTAAACTGTTTTCATTTTCTTCTTTTTTTTAAGGATGTTTTCTGCTAACTTCAAGGAAACACCAAATAAGGTGTTAATGATCTTCTTTTCCCCAGATAATTAAAGAATTTTCCTGAGAAATATCATGCTGCTGTTCAGGCTTTTATACAATGATTACCAGCAGATATCAAGTGTTTACACTGAATATGACACAAATTAACCTAGCAGGAAACTCATTACTGCCGTGTACTTAAATGGTTATGAATTAACATATGTACCTGCCTAAATCTGAAGGTGGGAATTGTTTAGTGTGCTGAAACTGGAATGGTGTTTCCAGCTCTCATAAAAGACACAGATCCAATTATGGGCAATCATAAGCAACCTGTTAAAATCTAAAGAGCTTTCATAAAATTCAGGTAAATCAAGCAGTCGTTTTAATACCATGTTTCTCCCACAGCTTTCTTTCTCCTCTCTATCTTTCCTTTCACAACACCTATGGGCCTACTACTTCTGCTTAAAAAAATGCACTAATTTTCCATATTCTATGTCTTGTATTACTTATACTCTTCTTTACAGTGTTTCTGTAGCTAAATTTTTTCACCTTTTACTTTGAGACTCTGATGTAGAGGCCTAAAAATCTTAGAATTATTCATAGATATAAAATAATTTACCACATGAAAAATAAATTTTAAAATATTCTAATCCTGTCCTATAAATACTTTTGCTATTTATTTGTATTTTTAAAAGTTTGATAGAAAATGTACACAATAACAAAATATGAGATTGATGTTCCACAAAAACTGACAATATTTCACCAGTTGGTAAGCTGATAGAATTTCAAGAATTGACTTCCTCCAGGGTTCTAATGGCTGTAGTGTTCCAGATAAAACAGGAAGTTTAAATACTACTCTGAATTTTCTAGAGAGTGACAATATTAAAAAGAGAAGCAATAATACACAGAAACACATATCTCTGTGGTTACCAAATCTGTGAAGAGGGTCATTAAGAAAAATCATGCAAACTAATATATTTCCTGATGAAAAATCTAAAACTCTGGGATGGTGAAAGCTTAAGTTATAATGTCTTATTAGTTATCATTATAGCCTAACCTTTGTATCAAAATTTTGCTTTCTTTGAGGGAGACTTATGGCTAGTAAGAAATGTAATAAGTGAGGATGCTAGAGCTTACTGAAAGTACAAAAAAATTAAGAATTCATTATTAAACATTACTGTTCCCGTTGTTAATCCCTGAGGAACATTACTTTTCATGGTCTCCACTTGGACCTGGAGACATTTACTGCAACTCTTTGTGTGCCACCATCCAGCCAATTCCTTATACCCCAACTGGTTCAGCCATCAAATCCACGTCCCCCAAATTTTGAGACAAGGCTGTTGTTCAGAACAGCATAAAATGCTCTGAACAAGTTCAGGTGGATGAAATATGCTTCTTTTCCTTCATTTTTCAACACTACTACCCTGTCATAGAAGGCTACCAAATTTGTCAGACGTGGTTTGCCTTTAGCAAAGCCATGAGTTCTGGTTTCACTTCATTTCCATGTGCCTTAATATAGTTTTTCCTAGAAAAGACTGGGACAAGCAGCTTGTGTAGATTACATCTGCAACAGCCTGATTCAGAGAATGGTGTCCTTACTGTTAATGGGAGAGATGATGACACATGAGCTCATTCAAAATCAATCCAGCTTGCTGGAGGCACATGAGAGATAATTCTGAGAAATAGATTAGTGCATTGGGAAGAGTGGAAAAGAAATGCAGGGGGTAACAGGGATACCAAAAGCTTCATCAGGCTCCTGCAGTTTTCAGCTGGACAACCCTCTCTTACCTGGCAGGTATCTGCTTTGAGAGTGCACGCAGCATTTGCTGCATGTGGATGCCTGACCACACTGTGTCCTGGAGTTAAAAATAAACTGTTAGCTGCCTGATACAAAAGTGAGACTGCTACAGGTATCAGATCATGGAAAAAGAAAAGATTTTCACTAGGAATATAACAGCCATGAGATCAAATAATACATGTTATCAAAAATCTTAAACCAACTATCTCTAAACTGTCTTAACTAGAGAAATCAAGATCATTTTAAATCAGTGAAAAATCTGGGCTTCAGATTTTTTTAGAACCTGAGAATGTCAACTCCAATCTCCTTTAAAATGTATTAATAAATTTTCTAGTTTGGCATGTAATTAGGAGACATATTCCCTAATGTTGAAGGCATCTAGTGATTCAGTGGAAACTATGAAATAACTAGGGCTGTTTCTAGTCAAGGCGTTAATTTCGATGCTTTACTAATGATTTAAATTATACATTGCCAAGTCTACAGAAGAACACCTGAACTGAAGTGCTTTTCTTCTGTTCCATCATGCTGCCCATAATCAAAGTTTTCACTGCTGTATTAGTTTCCCAGCATTGAGATCAATTATCTCTGTTTATGTGGTGTACCTGTTCATCAAAAATCTCTAAGAGTATATCTAAAAAGTAACATAAAAGAAAGAGCCTAACCAATGAAATTAATGTGAAACATTCTGTTGAGCATTTTATCTGCTGACTGGGTTTCACAGAATCATAGAATATGCTGAGATGGAGGTCACCTATCAGAATTGTTGCCAACTCCTGGCCCTGCTCCGGACACCCCAAGAGCCACACCATGTACCCAAGAGTGCTGTCCAAACACTTGAACTCCCTCAGGCTGGTGCTGTGACCACTTTCCTGGGGAGCCTGTTCCAGTGCCCAACCACCCTCTGGGTGAAAAACTCTTTTCCTGGTTTGATTTTGTTGTCTTAACTTCTTGGAGGCATCAGGTAATTGGACTTCCCTCCAGTTCTAAGTCTCTTCTCAGTTAATCCTGCCTGGCATTCATAACATTTACATACGGATGAGAAGAACAGAGCAATCACAAAAATCTGCAAACATGGAAAAGCTGTCATTTTTACCACAATAGCATTTGCTACGTGGATAGAAACCTAAACCCCAAATTTCATATCACAGTTATGCAAGTATTTGCTCACACTTTAACACTGAATAATATTGCAGCAGGCATTCTAGACCCCTACTGGTAATACTGCCAACACGATATAAAAATAGGCTGTAGTCCATTTTAAGATCAACTCAATATGCCAACCATTAACTTATAAGAAACTCACTAGTTGAAAAGAACCAAAATTAAACAGTTCTATTCTCAAATCTTTCACCTTTTTTTCCCTTTATGTTAATCGGAATGTGCAGATTTTTCACAGAACCACAAAACTTAGGAACTCCAAAAATACCTCTGAAAAAGCATACTTTAAAAAAAATAACTACAATAAAATTATTTTCAAGCTTTTAGTGTTCTCCTATATGTTTGGTTTTTTTTTTCATTTCCAGTAGATCAGTTTGTCATACTGTAGTTAATGCAGAGCATATATACAATGGTTCATACAGAAAGACAAAGGACTTTTATGAACAAATGCAGCAACACACTGAAATCACCAAGTCATTACAGCAAGATAGTGGAATTTAAGGTGTCAAAGGAAAGATAATTCTGTTTACATTAAGATTTTTGCATGCATACTTTTAAAAGTAGTACCACTAAAGTAAGTGTAAGCAAGAACTCTACATAATTTTGCTTATCTGTTAATAATAAGTAATAAGAAAGGATAACTTTTCTCTTTGCTCCATAAGAGTAGTAGTGAGTGTTTTGACTGCATTATTTACAACTCAGTAATGCTGAATTTATTTTAAAATACTGCTTTAGTTCATTTAGTTTTACTAATCTAGTAAATACCACAAACTATTTACAAAATTTACATGGGTAAACCTGGTAGGTCTCCAAGCCCTGTGCAGTCAGTTTCTTGCTCCCTGCAGTGGGGTGGAGAAGGGAATCAGTAGGTAAAATAAGAAATCTCCTGTGATGAGATAAAGACAGTTGAATATATAAAGTAAAGCTTTACAATGTGTTATCAATACCATCTTACTCAGAAATTGAAAACATAGCACCCTGCAAGCTACTATGAAGAAAATTTCATCCCAATAAAAACCTATACTGAAGTATTTGTAAAAGACTGAAATGTTTGCAAAGTGCTTAAAATTAAGTTTATGCCAATATAGTGCCAAGCATTGAGAGTAACAACTTATTTTCCTTAGCTTCAAGCCAATCAGATGGCTTAGATTAATATTTGCATGTCAGTGTATATCCATTTCAAATTCATACTAGTACATAAATAATTTCTGTATTTTTTAATATATTGGCCCAGTGCACATTACCACATAGCAGTACATGAATCCACATGGCTGCTTCATTACCAGATCTTTTGACAAAACCATTTTTACTGTCTCTATGTATATATGTAAGCTTTTAATATCAGGTGGATGCACCTTTGCACTTCCTTTAGATTTTGAATTAACCCTGAAAATTAAAAAAGAAACAAACACAAAACCTCCCAAAAAACCCCAGGCTAAAAATACCAAGACCTGTATACTAGCCTGGGAAGACTTCTTGCGGACCCTTTTATTCAGAGAGAAACCCTGACAGGGGAAAATCGAATAGAAAATCAAATCAAATCAAATTGAAGGCTAAAACAGTATGCCACAAGGATTTTCTAAAGGACCTCATGAAAATCTTTGCCAAAAATTGGCATGCTTAAGAGGGAAGAATTAACTTTGGGAGGCTAGTGGGAAAAATAATCTTCCTTTCTTCCCTTACTCCCCAATTCACGGTAATCGACTTTCACTTATAGTGGTATATACTCATTTTCTTTCCTATCACCCAAGAGTCTAGTCTGAGTAACACAGTTTTCCGAAAGCTACACCATTAGGAGGCATAAAATTGTGTGTGTGGGCATCTGTCTGTGTTCATGTCTGAACAAGGAAGCAAATATCAAAATCCCGTTCTTCAGAATATCTCAAAAAATTCATTACATATCCTGGTTTTCAGTTCTACAAGAATGTTTCCATACTTTGAATAGGATGCTACTACTCCTACTTCATCAGGAAGCAAAAAACAAACAAACAAACAAACAAAAGGTCCTAAAAATTATGTTATAAGCAATGACATGCCTTTATGTCATGTTTTCTGTCTTAAACCTAAATAATGTTTTTTTTATGTTCTTCAGCAGAATACTTCCTCTACATTCGCTTTAATGTTGTATCATATCTGCCTAGCCACTGAATTATTTCATATTAGCTTCAGCTTGAGTTCTCTTCTTGTTTTCTTAACCATTCCAATGTGTCTCCTGCAGGCAGCTCTTACAGGCTGTATCAGAAAAAAAGAAGAGAATGATCCTAGGGAGGTGCACTCCAAATAGGGATATCAGCAAAGAATAAACAAATATAGACCTTGACTAGTAACAAATCATACCCACCACGACAGAATAAGGCAAGAATTTTGCAAAGTAATTTTATTTTCCCCTGCGGAGAATTAGAGTTTTCCAAAAATCACATTCCCTTCTAAATGACTTCCAACAATCTTGGCTAATAGCTACTCTTTAAAGTGAACAGTGTAGAAAATGTGAGTGTTGGGAAAATGCCTTTCTCACAAAATTCCTTTGCTTTGAAAATGAGTCTCAGGCCCTAAGCAGAAGGGTGGATTTGTAGCCTACCAGGCAAGACTGAGCTTTACCTGTGGAGCTACACGCTGCTACCCCATCACGGGAGGAAGGGCACCCTGCCTACCAAGCACCCCAGTGGCAGTGAAGCCATCTGCTGCACCACCACCCTGCATCTTCCCAATGCCCCACCTGGGTACAGGCTGAGCCCACACATGGCCTCCTCTGCTCCGACTTCAGGGGACACAGAGATTGCACCGACCCCAGGAGCCACACCTGCAGTCTGAAGGAGGATGTAGCAGCAGGGGAATATGTGCCCTGGCTGAGCTCTGTTATTTGTTGCATAGGAGACGATGATTAATTTGATTAATAACAAAATTTTAAAGTTGGGAGTTCTTTAACAAATCTGTTTTCCCTTTCATTAGGACTATCATTTAGTTAAGTATTTCAGAACATAATGTTTCATCTTTTTGTTAATATTTTCCTTTTTTCCTTTGTAATAATATTCTCGAATCTCATCATTGTTTTTGACATTTATTTTTTTATTTCTTCCCAGTGGTCTTCTTCATTTCTCTTGTCAATTATTGCTTTATACACATTATGAATCACTGCAGCATCTGCCCATTCCAAAACATTAATCATTCACATTTTTAATAAACAAGCATTTTTCAAGAGCTATAATGTTTTTTAAGAATAGTGCATAAGATTTCCACCAGAAACTCTAATATTACCCTCTTATAATAATATATTGGACTGACATAGACCTGAATTGTGGGGGATTTCAAGGGTCTTGTGTAGGTTATGCAGAAGATTCTGCAAGATCAGCTATCACATGGGAAAGTTATCACACAGTTGTCACATATCGCATCATCTCTGGGTCTGTTCATCACACGGGAAAACAAGGAAGGTCTTGCCCTTTCTCTTTTTGTCCCACTTTCACTGAGCTGTGATGATGGAATCTGTATCTGGCTTACGTTTTTAGTTTACAAAATCATAGAAAAATGAGATCTAGGGTCTAATTAAACCCTGATTTGTCTCAGACTTATAAATTCTTTTAAGTTCTTAAATGGATAACGGTTAGACACCTGCACTTCATTGTGATCTGAGCCCACATTCTCTCAGTAATAAAGTCAAATCCATCCTACCTCTAAAAATGCTGCTTTTTTTAGTATGTTTGCATGCTTCTTTGCATGAGGCAAGAAAGTTGTTTCTGGTTTTGCTTTTTTTGGCTGGAGCACCTCTCCTATCCAGACAGAGAGAGAGAGAGCGAGCTGGGGCTCTTCAGCCTGGAAAAAGGAAAGCTCCAGAGAGATCTTATAGCAGCCCTCAAGTACCTGAAGGGGCCTACAAGAGAGACGGAGCAGGACTTTTTACATGGCTTCAAACGGAAAGAGGGTAGATTTAGAGCACATACTAGGAAGAATTTTTTTACTTTGAGGCACTGTAACAGTTTGCCTAGAAAAGCTGTAGAGGTCCCATCCCTGGAACTGTGCAAAGCCAGGTTTGATGGGGCTCTGAGCAACCTGGTCTAATGGAAGGCCCATGGCAGAGGGTATGGAACTAGCAGGTCTTTAAGGTCCCTTCAACTCAAACCAGTCTGTGATTCTATGATTACCAGTGAACTATCGTTTTGCATTTGTTCAGGTTGCTGTTTCTGCTTACATAAACACCTGACTGCCAAATGCATATCTAAGGTAACTGATTTAATAAAGTTCAGTCTGCAAGTGTTAACTTGGTGTTATTTGTCAATGACAGATCTCCTACTGATTCCAGTGATGCCAGTAAAACTATTGCTTTTTTAAATTGCACACAGAACTCTAACTACCATCAGTGTTGTTATCAGACATGGTGCATATCCACAAGTTGAATGTTAACAGGTATTCCATTTCAGAGTTTTACCTGCAATTGTTATTTATATATTAATTTCTCTAGGACTCTGTATCTGCCAGATACATGTCTATATACAGGTATGTGATATCCATGGAAGCACCCTTTTCAACTTGAGCTGGAGTGTGATATTATTTGTACTCCTCTTTTACTTGTAGACAGCTTTGGATCTATCTTTGTCATTCCTTTTGCCTTTGAGAGTGTTCCTCCATACCTTCCATCAAATTAGTATCTTAACATTTGGTGTCTCAAGTGGTCTTCATCTGACACTGTCATTTATTGATTGCATTATTTATGATGTTACTGATGCTCAACTATAGCATTTATTCTCATTATTCTTTCCAACTGCTTTCCCCCTAATCTAGTCAATAAGAGAAGCCTTGCCTTAATTTCAGCAATATATGAACTCTGGACAGCTTGCTCCAGATGACAAATCAATTGCACTACTCAATACCAATCACAGGGCTCTCCTTGCAAGCATTACAGAAGAAATCCTTATTGCTGTGTTGCACACTTAGATGCTATCTGTTCAATGATGTCAGCTATCTTTCATTATTCATTACTGCACACTGTCTGTGTGAAGATTCTGGAAATTATTTTTATAGTGACAGTGCACATATTTCCTCTGTTTTTCCCTCAATGTCATATCTTAGTTCACTAATTTTCCAGTAAATCTGACCACAGCTGTACTTTCTTCTCATAGACAAAGTAATATGATTATGTAATCTATGTTCAGTCACCTCACTGGCAAATCTAAGTGCAATAATTAGCAATTAATTGTTGAATTATGGCTGTTCAGAGAGCACAAGTACTAATTGTCAAATATTTAAATGTAAAGGTATTGTGTAGGGAAGAAAAGAAAAAATCTTCTCAAGAAAGAATTTGAGAAACGTGCTGTATTCTCAAGAAAATTCTACTTAGAATAAAACACTATACAATATTTTGCCTTCATATTGGCCCAAAATTGTTCAGGAGTAGGCAAGAGTATCATGAATAAATTAATCCTTTTTAAGGAAAGATAAATGATTGTGTCCTCATCATTCAGAATGCTCATAGGCATACTAAAAGCACGAGTTTATTTGATTCATAGTATTGTGAATTCTTTGTGTCTGCAGATTTAAGAAGCTTTTAAAATATTCTGAAAGATCTTAGGTGTATATTAGGTGCAAGGATTTTGTACATCTGACTGAATATCAGAAATACGTTACCCACTACAATAATTGCATGTATAGTTATGAATGTATTGTTTATAAAAATACAGAATTTACACATGTAAAAATTTAGATTTCCCTCAGAAAATTTTATATATGTAAAAGGCTGAATTCAAATTAGGTTTCATACAAGCCTCAAGGAATTGCAGATTTGATTTTACACTGCCACATACCATAGCCCCAAGTGCACACACTTTTTTGGATAGACTTGATTTGTACTGTGCGAGACCCAGTCCTGTGGGTCCCATCTGTTTCTGGAATGAAATTACCTAACCTTAAAGCCCTTCTATGTAAGATTATGACATTACATTCCAGAAGGTAATGATAAATAGAATTTATAAGATTTATCAGCCACCTTAGTTTACCCTAATAGAGAACAGCACAGAGCTACCATTTTCACAGAAGGTAAGCAAAGTTGAGCCAGGAAACATTCTCTTATCAGTGAAGAGCCCATACTGATCATTAGTCTAATTAAAGCCATTTTCTTTGCCTACTTAAAGAGGACATGGAAAAGAGTTTACCTCTCTGCTCTTTCTTTTCACAAAATATTTTCCTTTTCTGGAATCAAAAGTATTTTATGTTATGAAGCTTTTATTTTAGAGTGTGTACTTATATGTATGCATGTACATATGCATAAAAACCTCTCTGTTTCAGAGGAATGTTAAAAGGGAAAGGTTTTTTATATTTGCAGAAAGCATCCTGCTATACAAGACAGACAGCATGGAAAAATTTAATAAATACAGCTGCTTCAAGATTGTGGTAAAGAATTTGGGCTTTCTTTTCAGAGTTCCCACATAGCTCCAGAACTAATAGGAGTCATAAATGTGCATCAGTTTAGGAAGTAACTCTTTTACCTCCACAATGGAGAGAGGTAGAAGTATGTTTGGAGCTGTATTCCAATGTAGGAGAAGAAAATTAAAATCTTCGTTTTGGCAAAGGCCAATTAAGATGTAGCACCTAACTAAGCCTCTGCAGTTACATGCCCTAGCCGCTATAGAGGATATTTTTCTGGATGATTTTTTTTAGATTTTATTGGAAATATAGTAAGGATAAACTCTTGTTAAAATGCTGAAGAAATATTGTATATCCTCCAACTATGCCTTTTTTTCTTCAAGATTTCGTATAAATGCTCCAGTAATAAGAAAACAGAATTCGTATTCTGTCATTAAGACTTGGGAAAACACTAACACAGGGAAGACCAAATTCTCCAAAATATAAATCACATCAAATTTCTAGCAAATTAACAACTAAATTTAAAGCCATTTACTTCAAACATTCTTGGGAAATATAAAACCATATTTAGTAATAGTAAAATATTGTATGCAATTCTTAACAGTTATATTTATATAGTCATCCTGAAGACCATTGTGGTGGGCTATAAACATGATAATTTCAAACCATACTGCCTTGACTAAGCTAATATCCTGAACAGAACAGTTTGCTGAAAACTATAAAAAGTAAAATAAGTAGAGTTCTAAGTAGTTTCTATCAATTCTAATTACATGTCTGCAACAAGGTTAAATTAGTTGACTCTGTAGTCAATATTCTCAGACTAGTCTGGAGTTTATGTCTTAATAATTGTGTCTTTTTTAACAGAACAAATTAAAGTTTCAGTGTTATGCTGTAGGCTTTCTCCTTATCTCTCTACTCCTTTAATGTTTTTACTAGTTAAAAAGGTTTTCCTGAGTAGCAAGATATCTGAGGCACATGTAGTTAAACTGAGTTAATTTCTAGTGGTGTGACAGTTCATATCAGTCATACCAAAGGAAATGTATTATAAATTCAGATATTCAGATACAAATTGGAAAATTGGAAAAGCCCTCTGAGTGAACTTTTCAATTATAGCATATGTTTATTTCACTGCAGAAAGATTTGTGCTCATTGTAAATTTTGAAAATCAAAACAAGTTAAGGAAATGTCTAAGCACAATTTTTCTTTTAAAAGTCTTATAGCTAAACCAAGTTGTTTGTTTTTTTTTTTAATAAGGCAATTATATAAATTATAGATATGTTTAAAATAGATAATTTCCTCATCTGAGCTCTGTTTTCTCAGAAGCAGTTATGTGAAGGTTAAAAATTCATTGCATATTTACAAATAATCAAATGAAATTCAGTAATTCTTCCTATTGCAAAAGACAGACCCTTCCAGAGATGCATAAACATCACTAGAACAAGTTTTCTAGAGGAACGACCCAGAAAATAAATGCAAACACAGATATATTGAATAATATTGAATAAAATGATACATCTTTTAGAAGATACATTATAAATTGGATAATAAATTGGCTAAAAATCATTTATATCCTTCCACTGTTAATAATGAAAATTGGCTTCATTTCTTAGAAAAGAAATCATTATGTAGTTCTCCATGTAAATCATTAGCTCTGTATCCACTTGGTCCGGTAGAAGATCAGCCTCAATTCTACATAAACTATTTCATGAAATGATCCATTAAAAAGTCCTGATGAATTAATAGTTAATTTCTACTTCAATTTTGAAAACGATAGCAGTAAACATTAACCAGTGGCTGCCAACACCATACTGACAAAGGAAGAGTTAAGAAGAAGAATAAAACACAGGATACAAAAATCTCATTTCAGTTTTGAACATAATAGATGAAATATTCCCCTTCCATCATCAGTATATTTTTGTGCAGGTCTAAGGTTAAATACAGTAGGCAGATAATTCTTGTTTTCAAAAATTAAATACTATGTCATAAAATTTATATTGACTCTCAGAATGGCAACGACATTTTGTGAAAGCTGTCTGTTTTGATATATATAGGCAAAGAAAGAAGGGATGTGATTGTATTGCTGCTGTGTGATACAGCACTTTGCTTTTGGAAATATTTCAAAATTCCCTTGAGTTTCTGGATATTTTGCCCTGAGGTGAAAGAACTGAGGGGAGAAAACACCCATAATCCTGACATATGACACATTTCCTTCACTGTTTTCTTAGGCCATGAAGGAAGAATTTTTTTCACAAAAGAGAAAGCAGTGGCTACAAACACAACAGGAATCTTCATGAGGAAAAAAAAATCAATGCAAAATAAAACAAAACAACCAAAAACTCACTGTGAAGAATAATTTTAATTTTTATAGCCTTGACAATATGCCATTAACTCAGAAGACAAAACTGCAAGCAAGTCATACAAGGCTTTTATTGTCTGAGTATGAAGTGGAGCAGGGAAATATTAAATTTCAAACTGCATTCACTTTCAAATCAAGTTTTGGCAGAAAATGTGTTTTTAAATAGTGGTTATCCTTAACTGTCAAAACGCTCTTACGTGCTGTCTGGAAAAATTATCATTCATATTCATTTGTCAGTACTTCTCCCACTCTTCACAGTCAGGCAATGTTAAAATCCAAGTCAATTTTTTTTAATCTATGATATTTACTGCTCCTAAATATTAATATATAGACAAGCATTTCCTATTTCTTGATGCTGCTTGCACACATTGCTGCTCTGTATTTCAGGCTAACCGTCCATAATATTTGTGTCAAGAGTTACATTTGGGAGAGGAACAGGATCTTCTCTTAGGAAGGAGACAGTAGATGTCTTTGTGGTCTTTCAATTTAGTGATTTACATTATTTTTGCAACATGCTACCACATCAAAGAAAGCCATTCTACAAAAGCTTGACAATCACATCCCAGAGAGTTTGTTTTGCATAATGTATCTCCATTAGGGTTTCCATATAAGTTGACAGTACAACAGTTAAACAAATTCATGCATTTCCATCACTTCACATAATAAAATGTCTAACTTCCTATGCACACTGAAATAAAATATGTACAATATGTAATACGAAATCAAGACATGCACAACCAGAGCATGACAATATTCTACAAACAGAGGTAGCTGGTATCAGACTGAAATCTAGAAATTACAGTCTCCTAGGTATAATGGTTTCATTAAAATGTTCAAACAGTGTCTCCAAAGCTAATTTTCTTTCCAAAGTACCCATGCATAGAAAGTACAGCAATAAGACATCCCCCTGCTATGTCTTTCTGAATAGCAGATTAACTGCAGAACTAGAATGATGTCAATTTGTTTCAAAATATTGCAGCAAAGCTTTTGAATGGATGAGCAATTACTAACAGAGGGTGCAATTATAACCAAGTCACAGGGAATGCTTTAATATGGTTCTTCTCCCATGTACAAGGAATAACAAGAAAATGTAATGAAAGAGGAATAATGAGACAGCTGGCTTTGACAGCACCTTGGCAGCCATCAATAAGAAGGTTAGTGCATTATTTCAGTGGGGTCCATTCTTCAAGACCTCTAAAGAAGGATGAGGAAAAAGTATCTTGTCAGGGAGTAGCCGAAACCTACCATCAACGGTGCAGCATAAGAGTTACTTGAATCAAAACAAAATTTATTTTTTTACATTTATTAACATGAAAAAGACAGTCATTTGGGCAGCTCTTACTATACCATCTTTGCTTTTTTATTTTTCGTCTTATCCCAGATCCCCAACTTGTTTTTTAACTCTTTGGAGATGAAATAAAAATCTACTTGTGACCCCTTTATTCCACAAGCTCACTCAACAATTCACTCCTTTGTTTCTGAATGAAATTTTTACAAAGTGCTTTTTGCCATTTGTCACATTAAGGGGGCTTAACACTATTTCTGCACTTAAATAGGTCCTGCCTGGAGCCAGCTGGTCTGCCTAGGCAGGCTTGGGAGGAAGAAAATTAAGTTTCAGAAGCAATGGGCTAAATTCTCCTTTCAATTATCCATTGTAACCTTATTACATACAAAATCAATGATACAATGTGCTCCCATGTTTTGCTAGTAGAATCAATATAATTGTCCTTATGGTATTCAAATGCTACAAACATGGCAAATGTTTTTATTAAAGATAGATAACTGCAACAAACCCCCAAACATAAAGAAGCTTTATCTAGACTACTGCAGAAGTTCATTTTTTCGAACAATGTTCTTAAATTACCAAAAGCTGGAAGAAACAAAACACTGAGCTCGACCTGTGCTGTGCCCAGTTCTGGCCTCCTAAGTACAAGAAGAGTACAATAAAGGGTCAATAAGATGACTGAAGGACTGGGGCATCTCTTTACGTGGTGTAGCTGAGACACCTGGGACTGTTCAGCCAGGAGAAGAGAAGGCGACCACGTTACTGCAACCATTCCTGGAGTAAAGGTGCAAAGGGGAATCAGAGTCAGGCCCTTTTTGGTGGTGAACAACCAGAGACAATGGACTTGAACTGAAACATTGGAGGTTCCCTTTGAGCACTAGGAAAAGCTTCTTACTGTGATATTGACTGACTGCAGGTTGTCCAGGGAGGTCATGGTGTTTCCATCCTTGCATATGTCCAAAAGCCAGCAGGACATGTTTGTGGGCAACTGAGTCTAGATGGCCCTGCTCGAGAAGGGGCACTGGTGCAGGTGACCTGGCAACAGCCCTTCCAGCCTTGACCATTCTGTGATTTGGTGATTCTCTGAAATAGTCACATACTTACTATAAAACCTTGTGGGGGAAAAAAAAGTATGAAAAGAGCTGTGCAACAGCACAAGCGGTTTCTTAAGCACACTACCTCTACACTTACTAAGTGATACATTGTCTTCAGGGTGCTCCTGTCTAAATCACTCATCCAGGAGAAGGTATTAGCATACCCAATCTGGTAGTATACTTTAGATTTGAAGGGTTTTCTTGTAGGTTTGTGGGGGTTTTAACAGGCTTGCATGATCTACAAACATGAAATAAATCCATGAAAATGTATTCCATTTTTATTTATGATTTTTTCCCCTAGGGTACAGATAATTGAATTGGAATCGTTGATCAGTATCACTGTTCATAAAAGTGCTAATCCCTGTCCACTCAGCTATAATAAACAGTAATCATCAGGTTTCAGAGCTCCAACACAGCATTTAGCTGTTCTTTGTCTTGTAAGAAACATCAAATAGACCTTTACCATCCAAACATTGGGTATCAAAGTTAAGGTTTGTTTGGGCAGAAGCTAAAGCATCAGATGCATAGTGCTATTGGCATATATGTACATAATGGAAATTGCCCTCTTTATTGCCATCTGGAAGTATTTCCCTTGACTTTCTCACGTATATACATTCATGAGTTCTTTATTACTACTTAGTATCGCTACTGGTACTACCTGCGTGAGCAAGAAATATTATTTTACTATGAGATCTACAGTTCTTAATACTATAATGATATTTAGGAGGACAAGACAGACCATGACTATTATGCTACAGATTCTAGAACTGTAGGACTAAAGTAGAGTCACCCCTCTAAAAATCTTGAAAATTTCTTTCTTTTCTTTCTGCTTTTGCATTGTAATTCGCAGCCACTTTTCACTTCATAGAATAAGGAATATATTCTCAAAGTGTGCAAAACAATTGAGAAAATCTAGAGGCAGAATCAAAGCACAAAGACATTTTCTTTCATATCTCATCAGCAACCAGTTACATTTCCCTATTGTTATAATACGTACATCCTAGAGCAATCCAAACAGGAAATTAGGTCTTCTGGCTTCTTCCACCATTTTTCACAAGAGTCTGTGTATGAGAAGATAGCCTACTTCCTAGACTATATTAACACATGATAATTATATTTTCAAAGCAAAAAGAAGCACATGTCCTTTGTAGTCTTTGATGGTAACTTTAAATTGCACTCATTGCTTTATAGCAAGTATCTCACTCTAATGAAAAATAAAGTTATAATGCTGAATAATTGTTCGCTGCCTTCCAACTTCAAAGTGCTTTGTAAATATGACCTAATTCATCAAAATTTTCTGTACTCAAGGGAATTTGGTACACAACAAGCAGAGAGAGGAAAAGCAAGGCAGACAGGGCTAATGGTCAAATTCTGTAATTTTTGCCCAAGCATGTCTTTGCTCAGGATTTTCCTTAAACAACAAATTAATCCAAGAAAGTAAGTAAAATGTTTCTAAATCACAAATTGTAGCTAAATATGCAACGCAACCATCATTGATTTGTTTGGTGTTTGGCAATAACCTGTTCAGAAATTTCCAGAAATCTGCATAACACCTTAGGATAAGGATATTGTGCCAGGCCCCCAGAATCTGCATGTAGCAGATATAAATTCCTCTCTCCCCATCGTAAAGCAAGTAAGCTTCTTACAGATTTAGATTACTAATTTTGGCTTGTTTATGTCTTCCTATGAGAAGACTTGTCGAGTTGGCTCACATTGTATATGGGGCCCTTACGGAACCCATTCAACTTTTCCCCCAAAAGCCTCCTGTCCTACAAACACAGAACTCTTCTTCCTTGCAATCACTGTAGCCTGTAAATACAGGACTACAGTGGATCTGTGTCACCCTGAATGTTCAAGCTTTCCTGATGCACTTTCTAACTCAACGTTTTCATTGTTATAAGTTCTTTCTCACACACGGGTGTTATAATTAGAAGCATGTTTATGTTAAGACAAAGTTGTTTACATATTTTCTCTTGGTGTGAAAAAACAACTGATAGGCAGTTTTCTTGACCAATAGGATGGGAGAAGTGTCCAACTTCTCCTCCAATCCCTAGTCTGTGTAGAAATACTATAAATATGGAGTCAGATGTTTTAATAAATAGTTCTTAGCCTTCTCACGAGAAAGTGTGTCCATGTGCGTCCTTACGTGTCCCACAGCAACAGATCTGTGGCTTTGAATCCAAGCACATGCATCCAAAGGAAATAATATTATTCTTGAATGTATAACTACACCACAGAGGAGGGATCATTTCCATTATTTGTTCATCTCCATCTATAACTTTATATGATCAGTGAAAACATGAATGAAAATATCAAATGTTTCAATAGATGAATCCTGAAGTCAACGATGAATCATATTTGGTGTCAGTAGTATTTCTTAGTGTCTTTTTCTAAACCTTAGTCAATGCACAGCAACAAATGCATGGTTTAAGCTATTTTAA
>VYXF01009743.1:587476-611803 GCA_013397295.1 Polioptila caerulea
AAAAAAAAAAAAAAAAAAAAAAAAAAAAAAAAAAAAAAAAGAAAAAAAGAGGGAACGTTGGCCTACTGATCAAAAGGACATCACTCTGTGGTCACAGGTGTCTCACGGTTTTATGGGTTTTTTTCCCCTGGGCTAGGCAGTAAAACCCAGTAATTTTACAACTGGGGATTTCAAATATAGTTTTGTTTACTTGTTCTTCCTGAGATGATTTATCTTTCTGCTTTCTATTTTGAATGGATTTTACCTCTATATCTTCCAGAGCTGATACGGCTCCACAGGTATTTCCCACTTCCAAGCAAAGTCTGTTTAAATAGATTTTATAAGCCTTGTTATATACAGCTTCAGTTGTCAAGAATCTGTGCATCAGAACATGATTAGAATAATTTTTCAAACAGTTCTAAGTGAAAGCTCTGAATTTATAAGTTATAAAATAGTATCTTTCTGACAGGAAATAAGAATTTTTGTGATTTTATGGACGTGATGACCACAGCTTTATGGGGAATTCTGAGTTCAACTTCCCAGGCTGGAAGGGGAATTGAGACATTTTAGTCAAAGCATCCTGTCAGAAATCAGAGAATTTAATTTTTGTATCAAACGAGCTTCCTGTCAAATCAAAAACAAATCTTCTATTTAACTGACTGCTTACAATTGTTTTATAAGTACCATTCCAAATATTAGCAGTGTATATTAAAAATGTTCAAGTCAAGAATTTCTCTCTGAGAAATTAAGCAGAAATCTCTTTGCTCATAACCAATGGGTTACTTTCTTCGTAAAAAGCACAGAATTAATTATGTAAATATACCAATGTAAAAATGATACGAGGTCAGAGCTAAGATTGAGACCTTTATAATATACATATTGATGCTTTTGTTCTGTAAACATTAAAACATTTTGGGCTGGCATTAGTATAACTTATTCTCTATTCTATATAAACTTTCAAACAGCAGTTTTCCTTAAAAAATAACATTTGGAGTGTGCAGAAGGTTAATGTCACTCACTCAGTTTATACTGTATAACCAAAGTATCAACTGCATCTGCCCTGCAAAGCCAGTGGGGCACACATACACTGCTTTCAGTACTCAAATTGCCTCTACCCAGCACTATGATATCCACAAGATGTGTACACACCTCAAATGGGAAATAAAGGTGAACAAAGCAAATATTTGTGTTTTGACATATAGGCTTCTTTGTAGGAAAAACTTTCATTAGACCAGATTGCTCTCAGGTCCGTTAATATCAACCTATTAGATTTATACAGAGAGATAGAGAAATAGAATTATATTGATATTAATTGTACAATTATTGCAGTACTCAGTGTATTCCTAGGATTGTGGCCTGATGCCCGAATTTAAGAAAGCACCCAGAGGAACCTGCTTCAAACTCCCCTGTAAGGTCATATCTTGCAAAATTGCAAGAGTTTTACATTAGTTTTGCAGGAAAGATAAGCTCAGTTCTGTCACATACCATATAAATTTCTCACATATATTCATATGAAGCTATGACTTGGCAGGGGTGAGGAGGTAGGTAGAAGGGGAAGTAGGAAGAAGAGAATAGGGATCTGCTCATCAGTTATGAGGAGAAAATTTCAAGCAGGAAGAGTTGTTCACACTTTCGTAAATAAGAAGTTAATCAAAAGGCACTCTCAACTACCCAAGCAGATTTTGTGCTATGGAGACAAAAGACAAACTTCTCCACAACCCTTGCACCAACTCCCATGTCCCCTGGTCCCTCCTCAGAGTCTTGTCCAAAACCTCTGTTTCCCAACAATCTGACTTCCAAAGTCAAAGAAAACAAAGGTTTATAGAGGGCAAGTTGATTCTTTGCCCTGGACTATGAGGAGCTTGAAGTCACTTGAGCTTGAAATGGAGCATGGAGTGTCTGCAGCACATCTCATTGCTCCACCTGAAACCTGAAACACATTTTCAGTTCTCTTAACCCAAGCGGAAAAGTGGCTTTAAAGGATCGGGATCAGATAGAGTAGGTGGTCTTGCTTTTAAATGTGGAAACCTGAACAAATACCTGGACGTAAAAGGAATTCCATAAGGGAACCTTTTTAGAGTGCAATAGACTTATATTTCATGACTTCTGATTTTCATTAGTCAGGTGCACCCTTGTAGTTACAAATGAAGACTTGCAGGAAAAAATATTTCTAAATAAAAAGGTCATTATTTCACAATCAGATGGGTGAAATAATTTAATATTGAATTTTTTTTATCTTCAATACTGCAAAGGCAGAAACCTCAACTTTTATTTTAAAATGTGTAAATGTTCATTTTAAACTGTTTCAAACGGAGTCACTCAAATTTGAAATAGAAATTATTTTTTTAAGTTCTCAGATAACTAAATTTTTAATTGAAAAGAAAATTACATGTGGTTTTGATATTCTGTTACAACAAATGAAGCCTCTGTTAATTTATATTTAATTTTCATTTTAAAGTCTGAAAAATAACTGTATTCAAAAGAGAATTACTGGTGTGATTAAAAAAAAAAAAAAAAAAAAAAATGAACAACAAAAAATTTCATAAGCCTCCCTTAATCAAAACTCAAAATCTGGAAACAAAGTTCAATGTGGAATGTTTGCTTTATAAACTTCTGGGACAAGGTCTAAAACGTTAATATTTCAAAATGAATCATAGAGTTTCTCTATCATTAATAAGCTTGCCATTTTAATCTTAAACATGAAGGAAACATTTATATTCCTAAAAATAATTAGATGGAATATTGTAAGTGATTCAAGAAAAATAAATTATATTATTTTCAATGGCATGATATCTGAAATCTTTAACACTGCAGTCAAGAATGACCATGCAGGACCTGCCACAATATGTGTGACAAGCAAACTAAATGCTTCTGGTTTGACCATGAGACACCCTAGAATATCCACAGTGCATGCTTCAATTTTTAGTTTTATCTTTCTGCCTTATCTCTTACTCTTTAACAATTTTGGTGCCTGATAACTGTTTACATTCCTTGGCAGGCACTATTGTGACAATTTCTATTGCCAGAAATTATCATGACTCCTCTGGCCAGAAGCTGTCTGTTTATCTGCCTGGATTTTCATTCTGAACCCGTGTCTATGCTACTTCTGTGCCCACTGCAACCCCACGGCTGGCAGAGTGAGCGCCACCCTGCAAGGGGAAGGCGGAAGCACCCACCCTATTTCCAGATGCTTCCCTTGATGCCACGCTGGCAGATGGAGCAAGCAGGGCTTGCCTGCCAAATATGGCATAACTCTACTCTCAGCTCAAGCAAAATCTTGGCAATGCTGAAACCTGTGGCATGTTGCCCACCCCCTTCAGCAGAGCCCGGCTGCTGGCACTGCAGTGGTGAAGGGGAAGCACAAGACAGTTTGATTAAGTGCAGAGGGCACTGGCAGAAGGAATCAGAGGTGCCACCACACACATGGGTGAGGAGAGGCTCTGAGGGAAGCCAGAAGAAACAGGTCTTAGGTCATTGGTTTCTCTTGATGTGGTATATAAAGATGGATGATACTCACAACATTACTGAAATTATTTATTGACCAGAGTAGGCAAAACAGCACAGTCACCATTATATTTTTCTTCATTATCTTATGCAATTTATTCTTATGCCTAACCTGAGCCCTACAACATTTCATCACTGTGCTCTTTGGTCCTCTTTACCCCAGCATCTTTCTTACTATGTCTCATCCTCATTCATCTTGTCATATTTCAAATTTAGAGGGTAAGATTTCTTGGAAAAAAAGATGCATCTCACTGAAGCTCCTGAAAAGTGTTTCCAGCACATTCTTTGAATACAAAATAATGAAATCAATACAATTTATTTTCATTGTTTTTTTTTTTTTCCTATAGAAAGAGATATAATTAGATTCCCCAGAATCTAGTACTCTCAAGATATTTTTTGATTTTGCTATCTTTGGACCTCTATGTTAGGCAGCATTTCCTTGATTTTGAGATTGCAGATTTTTAAGAGAGCAGTTGAGACAAATAATTTCAAGGATCTTTTCCCCAAAAAGTATGTTCCATCCTCCATCATCATATCAGAAACCATAATACATACCATCATCAGCTCTTCCTTGGTGGGACATTAAGGAGCTATTTGCCACCTGGCTCATGTCCCCTGCCTTAATATCAGCCCTCAACAGTTTGGTTTCTATTTCTTACTTTTTAGTTTCAGTATGACATGGGTCTCAACAAAAAGCTTTAAACCACCAAACTCCTCAGTCAATTTTCCTGCTTTTGGATGATGATATCTGGATTCACCCTTACAAATTGCATGGTGGAAGGGGTTAAGACCAACAGACCTGTCCAAAAGCAGGAGTAACTGTATCCATACCTTGGTTAACCTCCAGTGGTCATGGAGAAATGGACATTATTTTTTTTTTTTTCTGTAGCAACCTCTCGCTTGCTTGAGACTGAATACCATGCTTGTTACCTTACTAGTGTTAACTCAGCTCATCTCCTGTCATTATTTTTCTACCAAGCTTGACATTTCTGGGTATTTTGATGTCCTTTCCTTCATTTGTTTTAAATGTAATTTGTTCTGCACCATTGCATCATATGTTTTATACTTTAGTGCAGAATCCCTGGGGCAGATGTCAGCAACCCAACTAGAACATTTTGCTGAACTGCAAGTTTATTTCTCAAACTTAGGATTATGTTTATTGCCAGACACCCTGTTGATCTAATCTTAAAATAATTTGCCAGTGGAGATCACTTCCTGCTTATCTGGACCTCCTGGAGGAAAAAGAACTGCAGTCTTCCCAAACTGACTTCCTCAGGAAGTAGGTCTCTCAGCTCCTGCCACCAAAGCTGCAGTGTGCCATCCAAAACATACCCCTGTTCCATACTGTAGATGGTGACTTCTTCCCAAGGAGACTTTTACTTATTCCTATGACTGCCATGGCACTTTAGAAATAAAGAGAAGCTTCAGAGGGAACTGAAAAATTTTACATGTGTAGCAATAACATTTAAACACATATTAATTCACATACAGGAATTTTGCAACCTTCAAAAATATTAGTGCTTGAAAATAAATTAATAGAAAACTAGCAGCCTCTGATGCTTCCCATGTGCTTAGATGAGTACGTTAGCATTAAAGGACAAGGTCAAGTCTGACACTTATCAGTGTAGAGGGTAAATTCTGCAAAAGAAGAGGGAAATGAAATGTCATGAAGTAGCACAGGTAAAGATGCTTTAAAAAAGGGATTTGGATAAAGTTTCTTCTTATTCCTTCAGTATAACTCCCTAAATTACTGCTGAATAGCAAGGATGGCAAGAAGTTTACAGATAAACTCAGTCATGCGAGATTTTGTTATGTCTAATAAATCCTTCTCCTACTTAGTATTATATTAACAAGTATAATTTGATTCTAGTTCTCAGTAAATTCACAAGTAAACACAAAATAAAATGACACATTTAAAATAATAATAATTATCTCCAAAAATATTCTGAGAATTCTGCAATATTCTACTATTATCAACTATATATATTGCTATATCATCTATTTCTTAAAGTTGCTAATTTAATGTGAAATTATTTTGAAATTGAAAAAATGAATGAAAAAAGGTGAAATTTTATTTCCAAAACCTCAAAATGATAAATTCCATATAATTAAATATTAAATATTATTATTTAGTGTTAAATTTCTGCAAAGCTCCACCTTAAGCCTGTGGTTTATCTTTCTGTACCCTCGTGTATGTTACTTTGACAGACTGCTCACGCAGAAGCAGTAAACATTTTTCCTACCACACTATTAGTTGCAATATCACTTCTTAGGAGAGATTGCCTATTTAGCTCCATTGGTTGATATGCCTCAATGCCAAAATTTATACCAAGAACTTACTGGATAGAGTGTGAAATAAATTATAGAAGAAAATGTTTTTTTTTTCCTCATAAAAACTTCAATAATTTAATTATTCCTTCCACTCCAAATAACATGATAAATCAAAATTAGAGATTTTCCTTAATCCAAATAAAATAAAAAATAACCAAGTTAGATAAAATGCCGTAATAATTTATCCAAACTTAGAAATTCTAGATTTTTTCCTCTTAATTTTAGATTTCTGATGTGATTTTTTAAAAATTTAATGTGTAAAGTATTTCAATTTAATATATTTTGATAATTAAAGTTATGCTAAATAATATTAATCATCTATACCAAAAGTATCAGAACCAACATATTCTTTGAAACCTCCATTTCCCTACAAATGTTTGAAATATAAGAACAATATAAAACTAAAATCCCAAAGAAACTTATTCCACAGAAAAATTTATTACTATCTATAGTAAAAAATTAAGTTCCTTAATTAAATATTTTTTTCTGTGAATATAACAGGCAAAATAAGAGAGGGGACAACAGAAGACAGAAAAGAGGAAGAACTCAGAATCTAGGGACTGCTGGGAAACGATAGCACCCAACGTGCTTAAATAAATTGTATTCTACCCTCATTGTGTCAGGTTACACAAAACACTAAAAGTCTTTTTTTTTGTACTTTCTGGGAACCTTTCCCATATCATGCTGAGGCATTTACGTTTTACACAGATTAACGTGTGACTACTATGCTAAATGGCTAACAGCATACATGTTTAGTAATGTGAAAGCTGAAAATCACTTAAGTGTCAAGTGAGGTATCTTCACCTCTGCCGCCAAGAAGGCTGCCAGCGGCGTGTCAGAGACAGCACGGTTTCCAAATGAGTTGGGTAGGAAACAATGGTGTCTCACTCTAGGAGGATGAGAAGGTTCCCAGAAAAGAATCTGCCTCGTTCAGTCACACCCACCACATCTCACAGAAGTGCTGCCAGATGGGTACCTTGTGCAGAAGACTACATAGAAAGATTATAATACATCACACCTTATCCAAGAAGTGACACTTGTAGTAGTTGCCAGTAGAATCAATAGACTAAAATTAATCGTCTGTTGGCTGAACTCTGTAGGAACCTACAGAGCTGGAGTCAGAGGAAATGCAAGAGGGTTGCACTTCTTGTGTGTCTCAAAATTGTCTTTAACATTCTCATAATCAATTTGAGAACTTTACAATATTGATCAGCTATGCCAAGCTGGAGCCACCACTTTCGGAGGATTACACAAGACAAGGCCCACCATGACTTTCTCTTTTCTTTTTTCCCCAAGGGTGGAGGTAAAGGAGAAGAACTTGTCTACTCTCTGTAATCAATATCCATCATCCGTTGAGGGGAGGCTCTCACAGTTCCCAGTAACACATGAGGGGTCTAGCAGGAAGATGAAGGAAACCCAGGACTGGTTTCACCACAATCTTCCTGTCTGATCTTGAAGAGTCAAGCTCTGTACCTAGTGACTCACTTTACCATCTGCTCAACATCATGGGAGTACTGTGAGGATAAATACATTATGAGTAGGAGGCACCAAGTAACTACAGTGTTGAAGGCAATATAGTATGTTGGCTACCAAAATGAAGGTGTAATTGTAGCTTATATTATGTTCTTCTGCAATAGTAGTAAAGAAAAGCTGACATAGGTTTTAGTAGGTGGTAGCTGCCACAAAAAAAAAAAAAAAAAGTTAGGGAAGAAAAGCTTAGAAGGTACATAAGAGATATTGATTCAATTTTCCACACCATCAGCTGTTTGTTTACATAAGCTGGAAGAGCATCAACAACATAAATATAAAATAATTTACACTTAATCCAGAAAATACCCTGTAGGTACTCACTTGGGCTGGGCTGTACTTGACTTCAAGATCTTTTTGTAAACAAATTGAAATAAGAAATTGAATCCATGTCTTCTGTGTCCCATGGCAACTGCTTTTGTTTTTTCAGTTTCAGTAATTCTAAGAAGTAACTTTTCTTTTTTCCCTGTACAAAATATTTTTAATTAAATATTCTCTGCATGCATCCTGACGGGCCTTTATTTCTTCTGTTATGAAGAGGACTGCAAGAGCAGCTTTAAATCTGAGAGACAGGTAACCCTTTATACCCTCATAAAATTTTTAGCTTCTTCTACACATCACTACACACCATCACAATAGTTTTATATTCCATTCTGCTACTGAAAACATCTTGGTTGCTAAGTTATCTAGGTGTGGGGAAGATCACACTCTTAATATTTGTTATTATTTTTTAATTCCATGGCTGTCCTTATATGTAAAAAATACAAAAGAACAAACTGTTATATTCTGCTGATAACTTTCAAGATGCAATGCCTGTGATTAAAAATTTAAATCAATGTTTCAATAATTTTATATACAAAAACAATTAGAATAGCTGCCTCTATACCCATGTCTTAACCATTATCTGAAAGAAATCTGAGTTTCTAAAATTAAGTGTGTACTACTAATTTTAAAATAATTTGTTTTATTTTAAATGTTTCTTTCCTTAATTGTCTTTTAACAATGACTGTGAGATTAGTGTTGGAAATTAATCAACAACTTAAATGTGTATTTATTTTATTTCTTGTATGTGGGTTTCTTTAGAGGCTTGCCAAACAGTAATTGAATATTTGAAAAATAATCAATTTAACTTTTTTACAACCTACAGACAAGTCATGGTAAAGAACGGCATGCAAGCCTTGCTGCTTACCCAAGGCTGAGAATTAACTGCCTGAATAAAATGCTGTAAGTCCGACTTGGCCACGATCAAAGGAATTATTCCAATGTCTCAACACTTAATGGCTGCCACCATAGGAACCCTACCTTGGCCCAGTATAATTGAATTACATTATTTACTTTGTGTGTTTCGCCTTTTTTTCCACCAGCTGGTATCTGTATTGGTCTTGCAAAAGAACAGTTTTAAAGGAGACAATTCAAACAGAATAATTGTTTCTGGTAATTTTCACAAATATAAATGCAAATATAGACTTTCTTGTGGGTTTAAGCTCCTAAATTGTATTCTCCTCTTCAGGTTATTGTCTAGTATATCGTTCCTTTAATGTTCTGTATTTGGAGAAACTTCATAATTTTCCAGAAGGATTACATAAAAAATTAATTTCTTTTCTGAACCGCAAAGATGAAAAGGACTTTTTTCCTTCAAAATTTGAAACGCAGATTTCTGTTTGAAAAACAGATCAGCCAATAGTGTCGGAGACCACTCTGTCCTGCTGTGCAAATCTATGACATAGCAGTGTGAAACCTGTCACTCCAATGCTTATTCGTCCTTCCAGGCACTCAGCAGGTGGAAAAGGCCTTAAAGCATCTCAGTAAACAAAAAGGGTATTTGAATTGCCATTTCATGTCATTTCTCACTTGGGAAAATTTCCATTTAATCTTAAAAAGCTAATAGCGCTTTAAAAATATCCTTTTTTGCCTTTCTTTCCCCCTCCAGAGTACTTATCAATAATTATAACTAACATGGTCCCAGTTTGCATTCCGAATTCTAAGTATCTGTCTGTAGCTTTGACGGGAGCATTAATCTTCATGAGTGCATCTACATGATTTCACATGTACTTGAAATATCTCTTCTACTCCACATAGAGCTGCAGCAGAAAGTACTCAAGAAAAAAAAAAAAGTCTAGACGTGATAGATCACACACATAAAAAGTCATCTGGCAGACTGACAATCTGGAACAGGTTGCCCAGAGAAGCCATGGATGCCCCAGACCTGGAACTGTTCAAGGCCAGGTTGGATGGGGGTTTTGAGCAACCTGGTTTAGTGGAAAGTTTCCTGCCTGCAGCAAGGGGATTGGGCTAAATGGTCTTTTTGATCCCTTCCAACTCAAACCATTCTGTGATTCTGTGTTTCTATGAATATTATGTACACCTCAGCTAACGACTAATCTTTTCTTGTGCACTAAACTTAATATTTTTTTCTTTCTCTTATAATCTTTTTAAACATCAATCATGCTACATGCTAGGAAGTAATCCAAATACAAGGGACAGTTTGAAATATGTCGGGAGCTTGTGCACTGCCATGCAAGCATCTTTGAAAGAGCAATTGTTAATGACACAATCTGAGCAGCAGCAGGCTGAAGGACAGCAATGCAGCAGCAGCCTGCCATGGCCTGTCATGACAGTTTTCTTGGAAGACAGCAGCTCCTGGGCCAGATAAACACTAAGGAGATGAGCAATGGGGGTGACTAGCTAACCAACCTGACATCTTGGTCTCCCTGCCAGTGCTATACTAGGCAAAACAGGACTTTGGCTTCACTGTTCAAACACAGCAAATGAAAACAGTTCTAAAATTGGCAGCATATGGCAGTTTTATCCACAAGTGTTTACATAGACTGTTTTAGTTCAGAACCTGGGGTGTGCTAATGTGAACTTAATGAAAGGGTGAGTATAGAGGTGGTTATTGTTGTCTATCAATGATTATCAGCAGTAAAGCTAACAGACCCACTGTTCCAATTAATTTTTTGGCTTCCCACCCTGCTGTAACAGGACCTGAGGCAGATCAATGAAGTAAAACACTGAAAACTGTTCCTTTAGAGATACAAAAATGTGCAGAGATTCTTCCTTAGAGTACTGCATTTGTCTCTTCAACTACCGTACGTGCGCTCTACTACTTAAGATAGGTTTTGCAAGCACCAGACTTTTAGTTTCAAAAAAAACCCCAAAAAACTCTAGATTTAGCAAAACATTTTAGAAACTTTTCTCAAAGAACTAATTAACTGCCTGAAACATCTCAGAAAGAGGACAGCTAGAGTTACAGTTATTACAATTGTGATGTGAAAAGGATTAAGAAGTGGAATATTCTTTTTGGACAAAGGTCTTATATTTGATTATCCCAATAACTATTCAGAACAATTTTGGCTTTTACAGTTCAGACTAGCACAGAGTTCACAACAGCACCACAAAACACAGCAAAACATGAACAGTTAATGGCACTGCATTTCCTTACTTTATTGTGAAAAAGCACTTTACTAAAACTTTCAGATACGTTATATTAAGGACTCAAGAATCTATTCATTATTCATATTGAAAGGCCAAGCTATATATTAATCTTTTGGACAGTGTCTAGAAAATGTAATAAAAGTTTTGTATCCATAAATTGAAACAATGCATTTCCTATTTTATATTGCAAATAGAATAAAAATATTCTGTACTTTTGAGAATTAAAATTTTATTATTCCGATATCTCTGCCCTTAAAATAGAATCTTTCATAAGGACATCTGAGAAGCTCTTTGGTTTTTTGAAAGGAAAAAAAAATAATTAACAGAAAATTTCAGATTTTAAAAAATTAACTTTATTAAATAATCTATAAAACCTGCTAATTATCTCTATATTTGCAGATTCTATCGAATATTATGGATTAGATATTGTTGAGTTAGGTGCAAAAGCATTTATGAAGGTGTGTACTAGCAGAGGGATGCATTAAAATGGTGTCATGCATGATATCTCCTCAACTTAGATCATCCATCAAGAGAGAATCTCCCTTTGGAATATCAAGAACACTGAATTTCTCAGTTTTGATTCAATAATCCCATTTGACACCAGATCAGTTATTTTTATGAAGATAGAGCTGCTAGTGGCCTGGATTTTAATCTCATCTGTAAAGCAAGTACAGTTTGCAGTGCAACGCTTTAATTTTATGTGTGCAATATCCAAACCACTTCTCTTGGAATGGTTTTAAAAACAATCTGTTCAAATCTCATCTCTACTTGAAATATCAGAATTCTGGGGGATACTGCTTAGCTATTTTGACCACATAATCTACCTTATGTTCACAAATTCAAATCAGAATGATATGGCAGAATATTAATTCATTTTGCAATAGTCCCATGAATATCAGGTGTTGATTGATGAGAAACTCAACATGAGCCAGCAACGTGCACTTGCAGCCCAGAAAGTCAATCATATCCTGGGCTGCATCCAAAGCAGCAGGGCCAGCAGGGCCCCCTTCATCTGCTCCTCTGAGACCCCACCCAGTACCCAGAGTACTGCATCCAGCTCTGGAACCCTCAGCACAAGAACAACAGAGATCTGTTGGAGCAAGTCCAGAGGAGGTCACCAAGATGATCAAAGGGATACAGCCCCCTGTGAAGCCCTCTCCAGCCTCCTGTGAGGACAGGATGAGGAGTTGTTCAGCCTGGGACAAAGAAGTCCCTGGGGACACCTTAGAGCAGCCTTCCAGTACCTAAAGGGAGCCCATATGAAATCTAGAGAGGGACATATAGCAAGTAGTTGTAGGACATGGGGATAGGGCATCTAGTGATAGAACAACGGGGAATGGCTTTAAACTGAAAGACAGTACATCTGGTATAGGTATGAGGAAGAAATTCTTCATTGTAAAGGTAGTGAGGCACTGAAACAGGCTGCTTGGACAAGTTGTGGATGCCTCATCCCTGAAAATGTTCAAGGCCAGGCTGTATGAGGCTTTGACAACCTGATGTAGTGGTTAAAGGCTCCTTCCAATCCAAACAATTTAATGATTCTATAATTCTACGATACAATTCCATGTCAGCCAGCAGATTACAAGTCTAAGCACTAAGTAAATTTTAAAAATTAACAGCAGCAAAGTGATCAGTGACTAGGAAAATGCTGCATCCATGTAAGTTTCATTGCCCAACAGCTCTAGCTTTTATCTTGGGAATTTTATACTACAGCATGTAAAAGCCCAGAATTAATTAACCGTACCACCACACTACATCAGCCTACTGCTAACCATGAAGGTGAGTATTTAACAGGTAAGGTTCTACCTGTAT
Organism: Polioptila caerulea; assembly: GCA_013397295.1. Taxonomy (NCBI): domain Eukaryota; kingdom Metazoa; phylum Chordata; class Aves; order Passeriformes; family Certhiidae; genus Polioptila; species Polioptila caerulea. The sequence goes on from VYXF01009743.1 coordinate 600,065, forward strand.
ATGTTTTTAATATATCACAGCATGTATCTGGACACATTATTTATTACTTATGATGCCCTGTTAAACTTGGTAGGGGCAGGGTCGTTCTGATTCATAGCTTTCTACAAAGAGACCTAATGTATTTTTTACATTCATGGGTATATTAACATCTATCACGGAGTCCTATGTTAAACACAGATGGGAATCTTGAGTTTGAGCAGAAAACTTACAAAATTGCAGAGCAAAAGTTTGCAAATAAAGGAAAAAATAATAGTTTGTATTGGGAGGGAGAGAGAAATGAACCACAATATTTTCGTCTCATATGTTTTGGCCACAAGGGGCACACAGTACAAAAGAAAGCTTCAGCCTCCAGAGCTTGCATATACATCAACCCACATAATTTGTGTGTTTTACTTACAAATAAAATGTGGAGGAGGGACAAAAAAACAACAACAAAAAACACAAACAAGCAAAAAAACCAAACAAAAAATCAATTGTACATTAATATGACCAAGAATTTCAGATTTTATCTGAAACTTGAAATACTCAGCTCATTTAATTTTCAAATTAAAATCCAGGAACATTACTTTTCATAATATACATATAAAAAAGTGGATAAAAATATCTATGCCAGTGTTCTGGAAAGTAGTGCCTTTGAGATCATAGCTAATTTTGAAAGATTTGCAATATATTGGGTTATTTTAAGTGAAGAGTTCATGGCTGAGGGCAATTGCAACAAATGACATTCAATTTATCATATACAACATTGGTTTATAGTATTACTTATCTCAATACATATAATGTATCATTTGCTTTAATAATAAATGTGTACCTAAGGCTTTTAAAAATGTTGTTTACATTTCAGCAAGGAAACTAAGAACAAGCAGTTACTGCCAGTCCTGTAACGTCACGGTGCCAGTAAAACAGTAGCACAAGGCACACACACATAGGGGTGCAAAAACAGTAGTAAAGCAAGGTGTATAAATCTGCTACAGATGCTCATAAGCAAGCAAGCAGGAGAAAACAAATGGTTCTGCTTCATGTCTGAATTCTTTGCATGACCCATGGCATCTGAAGTCTCATATGAATGTCAGCCATGACATTCTGTTGGTTATGAATCAAAGCCTTAACATCCCCAAGTTACTCCTCACACTGTGCTAGAGACCAAATTTAGACACTGAGTAAATTTTGGAACATTGTATACTACTGAAAAAAAGGCTGGTAGCAAGATTTACTGTTGGTATAATATCATTTCCTGAGTCTGATGCAAATGTCTGGTTTGACACTAAAAAGTTTCTAAAAGAATCAGATTTTTGAAATGAAATTGTTGCATATAATGCTTTAGTGTCTAGATTAGCTGTGACCTTTCTCCATCAGATATCTTTTTACATGATGGACATTGATCTCCAGCTCAATATTAGAGAGAAGGCATTTAGGATTTGAAAATATAAATTAGGCTAATTCAGATGTGGTGCTTAAGTAAGGTGTGGAATTTAATTTTGATAATTCTGTCAAAACATTATTCAGTTGTAACTGCACCTTCCTAAATGTGGGATGATAATTTCCTTTACAGGAAATAACTCAGAAAGGTTTCTAAGGAAACCAGGCAAGCACACCAAACTAATATCAGGTTTTGTATGACAGTGAATATCACACAAGGATAGTTGGAAGAGAATTTTCAAGGGGAAAATGCTGTAAATATGAATGAAGATAAATCTAGGTTTAAACACTGGTAATGTTTGAGAATCTCTGCTTCTGACTCCAGATATGTTACTAGGCCAAGCAAAAAAAAACTATCCAACACGTGAACAGAAGCATGTGGGATGCAACTTATTGACAAAACGCAAATGAAGGAAGGCAAGGAAAGGAAAATACAGATTATTTTAATGGCAAACACTTTCAGAATGGGCAAAGTGAATGAAGTGAGAGAAATCTTACCACCACACTAATGATAGGTGTTTTGGTGATTTGACTATAGTCAGTTAAAATTATGGCCAGTGGAAAGAGAAACTACATTTAAGAAAACTAGATGGGAATCTTTTTTCATGTGCAAAGCACGTCAACCCTAAATACTGCTAAAAATCAGACTTCCAGACTCATAAATGGGAGAGGGCATGTCTGGATTTTTGATTTTTCAAACTTCAGGTGTGCCTGAGTATTTCTAACAGCCTTGAATATCTTTAATTAAATATTCTTCTGTGGAGGCTGCTCCTTGTTTTCTTCCCCAGCAGAGCTAAACTGGTTCTTTAATGAGTAAGGGACCAGAGGGAGGGAAGTGATCCAAGCAGTTTCAGGCACTGACCAGGATTTAAGGTGTCTTGCTGTTCAGCATGCAGGTGCAAAATCTTAACAAAAACCACCCAAAACAGGCTAGATGCATGACACATGAATTTTACCCTAGATAAAGGCAGGGAGAAGGGGCCAGTGCAGCCACACTTGCTCAGAACTGTGAGCAAAGCAGGTGACTGTGCACAGCTCTGCTCTGGCAGGTGCTAACTGTGAATAACAAAGAAATAACAAAGACTCTGTGCTCCAAACTGAGAATCCCTTACAAATGAATAAGAAATGATGGAAAATGTTTGTGATGACAGGAATGTGAGCTTTTCAGGCAGAATCACTACCTTCCATTAGATCATCTCATGTCGCTGGGAAAAGCCACACTTATGTGGATATAAACTTTCCCTCAGGCTGCTACAGCTGCATCCAGGCTAGGGGCCAGGCAGAAGATCATGGGCAGAAAAAAGCAACTCCCTTTCCACCACTTACATATCCTTTTTATCTTTTAAAAAGAGATAATTGTAAAATATTGGACAAAATATTTCATTTATAAACTATTTTATAATGTACCATAAATGCAAATGGAACAAAACAATAAGGTTGGCTCTCTACACCTCCTAAAATATTTACTTATTGATCACACAGACAGCTTTTTAACATTTTTTATCTAGTTTTGTGTTTGATTAGCAACCTGCTATTTTTAAGGTTCATTCTGGAACTGATTTGGAATAAAAAATACTTTAGAAACAAAAGTATCAGGTTGTATTTACTTACACTCAGCAGGCTTTTATCCAGGAATTCCTCTACCCAGGTAGGAAAGCTTAAGTGCTTTGAATACAACCACCTGCAGGGTGGTAACTGTGCCCTTATAATGAGGCATGTACCCTTCACCTGAACTTGGCAGAGAATGAATCTTTCACCAATCTCCTCACATTAAAACATATTTTGCTGCCAGCGATGAAAACTTCTGATGAGAACGTGGCTTTTGCATTTTTTATTCCAGAAAAAAAGTAAACAAATGAAAACAAAACAAAGAGCACATATTTTCCTCTGTGAACTCACTGACAGAAAAGCTCTGTTTATCAGCACATCAGTAGAAGAAGACATGTTTCTTTGGAATCTTTGGATTGAGAAGCAAATTAATTATCTGTTTTCTTGTCAACAAATAAAGCCCTCACAATTTTGTCTGAACTTAAAGGTACATCTTTATTTAAAAAAAGCTTTAATATATATTTGTGCTTTTGAAAGTGATTTTTTTTTCTCCTTTTTACAAGCATGTATACATGCAGACACTTAGCTAATATATAGACTGGGGATTTTACATCAAATGGTCACAGGAGAGAAGAAATTGATGTAAATCATAAACTAAATACTGCCTTCCTAAAAAACTGCTTTTGGGCAAAAACAATCAACAGTTTAACTAGCAAAGGCAGATGCTAAAGGGTCACTATTTTCCCTCTTGCCATCATTTGCTGAATAGTTCTGTAGATATAAGGAGCAAGCCACTGAGCCAGATCCTGCTGTTCAAGAAATATGTTTCACAGCCGGGTAATTGCTTTCCTCAGACTGTTGTCCTAAAAGGAGGAGAAGGACAGGCAAGAATGCAGTGGGCTACTTCAAGAGGATGTGGTCAGAAAACACTTTGGGTAGCTTAGTTTCACTGCAACTGTCTGTTACTATACATTTTCTGCAATAAAAAAGTAAACTTTCAAAATAAAATTCCAGCAGTGTTAGACCATAGGGAACATTCTAGATTACAATATACAGTAAAGATCAATAATGCTGCTTGGCAATGAAAGAATGCTATCAAATAAAATCAAATTACTGTATATACGTGTTTGAGAAAACCATCTGCATACTATACATAGACAAATGTATATAAGTCTTCACTTACTGTTTCTTTGGGTTGCCTTTTTTTTTTTTGACATTTTACTCTACATCATTAGATAGAGGATTCTTGTAATACACTTGTAAAACACTACTGAATATCTTCATAAGACTCTGATTCTGATATTAAACTAGGGTAAGCACCAAAAAAAAAAAAAAATCACTTCTTTGAAAGGTGTTCATAGAACAGGCTGAACTAATTATTTTTCTTCCACCATTCAGAAGTTCACTGTATCTCATCAGGCTGAGGAGCAGTATCATATGCAAAAATTAGTTGCTAATGACCATTGCATCCTGCAGAACCCTATTTATAAGAGTGTTCCACAATTTGAAGGTGGACTTCAAAGGAAAACGAACCTCTATCAAACTCCTCTGTTAGTAAAGAAACAAATTAGCAAGTTATGAATTTCACAGACTCATATTTTCACATTGGCGAAAAATTTACCTAAATCATTATTTTAATTTCTAGCACTGAATATGAACATCGAATCTGCCTATCCATTTGAAGTTCTTTAAAATTATAGCACAAGTCCTGTGCATGGAAAAATCAATTATTTAACCTTAATGAAGAAAAAATTGGAATTCATACCTTTTTGAAGCATAGAAATAATTTACATGTAACAGATATTCAATGGCTGTTTCTAAATTATGGATTTATAGATGCAAAACAAGTAGTTCAGGCATATTCTATTCTATTTGTTGAAAAAAAAATACATTTGTTTTACAATATCATTGGTCAGATGGTCTTTCTCTGCCCAGAACAGATGAACACTGACTTTATGTAGGAGTCATATTGTCACACGTTCCATTTTTCATGTTGTTTATGCATAAAATTATTTTCTTATGAGTGTCATTTTAGCAAATGATGTCCTCTAATTTTCCCTCAGCATTAGTTGCAGTTGTATCAAGTAAGTTAGAGCCTGACATTGCATCAGGCTGCCCAATATATAACTCTATGTCTACTCTGTCTTCAGTGGCACAAGCATGAGAGATCCAGAACAAAAGATGATCTTTTTATTGTACTTTTGGTCTGTTCAGGTAGGAAAAGAGTCGATTTCTTAAATGATAGCTATTTAGATTTGAAAAAGTAGCAAAGACTTTTAGCAGATTTTAGGTGCTGCAGATATAAATTGAAGAGCAAATAGTAATGCAAATATCACACAAAATCAGTAATTCAGGAACTGGTCAAGGGCTTTACCATGCATAGAATCAGTACATCTCCTTCACAAATAAATTTCTCCCGCTGTTGGGTATATTTTGAAAAATTGCCCAAGTACATATCTGTAGACTCAGATCTGCAGTGCATTGAGAGCAGTAAAATAGACTAATGTGCGGTTTTGGAGACAGACATTCTAGCCAGAAGCCAAGCTTCTAGATCGCTTTTTCAAACTTCAGAGCAACTATTCTAGTTTACAATAGAAGAGAAATTGGCCTATTACAGAAAAAGATAGATAAAACTTGAAAAATGAAAAAAAATCCTCAAGCCCTCTAATTTAGAGATGGCTAAATCAATTTAAACTAAATTCATTTTTCAGTCTCTCACAGAATGAAATTCCTTTCTAACAATTTTGTTGCTACAATAAAGCCTTGACAAATCGGAACTTACAGGGGAAGCTGTGATAGACCATTAACTATAGAGGATGCACCATAAAATAGCAGGGAAGCTGTCAGTGGGAATACAATTTTCAGGGGATTTACTTTTGTAGTTATATAAGAATATTAAATAAAAGTAATGTAATACAGGAAACCTTACTGCATTAATGTTATTTGACAGGTTTTACTGTACCTGTTTTCCTTCAAAGCCCCTTTTCTCATTTCTTCATCAATATTCTCTATAGATAAAAAATTCTTCAAACATAGTCAGCTGGATCATTATATAAAAATGAGCCCAAAAGAAGCATGCTTAAACCTGAGAATTCAAAAAGCATTCTGGTCAATCCCATGTGTCTTCAAAAGCTGGTGCTGTCTTGCTGCTGAGACATACATGATGGGATATTTCCAACAGTGTACTTCTGTTGGGAGGAACACAGTAGGGGTGAAAATGGAAGCTGCCTCCAAAACCCCATCAGCTTCTCTGAAAGGAAAAGGCAACTAACGGGTTTCTAACATCAGTATCCCATCAATGTGCAGTGAATGCTTTGCCCACTTTTGACTTCTTTATCGGTGTAAACTCTATAAATGGTGCTGCTCAGGAGCTGTGGCTTTCCAGTCGTTTTCTGATTCAAAACTGATACACTCCCTGGAGTGAGTTGGGTTTGTGTTTATGTTGTGTTTTCTTAATTGTTTGTTTTTGTGCATAGACCTGAACTAAAACACAAAGCAGACATAATCACACGCATGGACTACATGAAGCAGACTATCTGCTCCCAATTAAAGCACAAAGGAAATAATAAAGAAATTAAGTTAAAGAAATTTATAACTTGGTCTCATTAAATTTTATCTTGTCTGCTTCACATTTTTGCAGCTTGTGGGTGGAAGGAAAAAAAAATGAATTGGAATTGAAAGCATACCTGAGTCATCACAGATCTCCAGAGGAAATGAGCTTACAGGTAACAAAAGCTGTTAGGTCTGTCTAGTAAAGGAGGATGTCTGTAGGAGGTTGAACCTGGGCACAAGGCAGAGATTTGGGTTCTAATCAAAACAGATGCAAGACCCAAATGGTGAGAAGAGCTCTCAAGCAAATTCTGGCCATCAAAAGCACAGTTTTTATTTCCCTACTGAAATTCCTAACCTTGAAAGCCAATTTTTAAGTACAGGACTACTTAAAAGATTTGTAACCTAAATGGGTTTTGAGTTATACTGCTAATTTAAGCACTTTTTTTCTTTTCTGCATCTAATTTCCTTTATGTCTTACTCAGTAGCCAACTTTCTTCTATGTAAAAGGACTGGAAAATCTTTAGTTCAAAATGTGGTGCCACCAGCTTTAAAATATATGTATGTTATACATTAGTCATAAATATGATTGATGGAAATCAAGCCCTGAAATTCTATTTGTACTTCTCTCTCTCTTCTTCTATTTCAACAAGAGGATCGGCCTCTTCACTAATTTCTGATGAAACAAATTTAATTGATACTTTTCAAACTGTTTGGAAAAAAAAACCCAATTACTAACATAATGAGCACTTATTTAGTGAGAACTTTTGAGGATGAGGTTTTTGGGTATCAGATTAAATTTTAAAACCCGTTTAATTTTGTATAAAATATCAGCAAAAAATACCAAAACTGAATATTATATTCATAGTTGTTTTTTTGGTTTTTTTAAAATGAAAATATGGAGAGTGTTTTATTTTTGGTTTGTAAATATTTGTTTTGCCAGCTCAAGGTGTGTTCTTGCCCTGAATCCCTTTTTGGCACTCAGTTATGCAGTGACATAATAAAAATTGCTGAATTTGGAGTTTTTTCACCAGCATATTACTATCACCCCTTTTTGCCTTTATCAGTTATCTGTATTATTTGACATGTCTGTATTATCAACAAGAAGTGTGGTTTCATATTTTCTGTAGTAATAAGCAGTGCAATTCAATATGTGGAATTTATGGATTGAAACTTTTGCATGATGTTCTGATGTACACTTTATTTATGTTTTGGGGGACAAGGATTTCAGAGTATGTCTAGGCCTGGTTATACAGACTGAATGCCTGTAAGCAGGTGAGGCACAGCTTCCAGTTGAATTTCAACCCAAAGATATCTGTTTCCCATGCTCTGAGGCTATTGAGTAAGGTGAACCAAAGCTCAAATGCAGGAGTGATCAAGAGGTTCATTTGAAAAGAGCAACCTGTGTCAGAACTAAAATACTAAAATATTTGCAAATATAAAATATTTGCAAAATCCAAGTCCCATGTCCATTGTAGTAAAGTGAAAACTGGAGGGAAATAAAAAGTCTTTTTCAGAAGGCTTAATCTAATATATTTTTAGATGTCAACAACTGTTATCTGCATTTAAACCAAACACTTGGATTATCTGTACAATCATTTTAAGAAACCAAGACCTACAGAATAGTCCCATTTAATAACCTATTCCTGTTTCCCATTCCTGTTCCTATTTCCCATTCCTGTTTCACCTCAACTGACTTTAAAGTACAGATTAATAATTAATGTAACAGATGTTTACATTGGCCAGAGGATGTCAGTGAATTTTCTAATTGCCCAGTTTGACAACTAAAAGAGATATTGGTACTCAGGGTAATTTCTGCTCTCACAATAAAGCATGTTTCCTATTTTAAGTAATTATGAAGCTTAAAGAGGGCATGTATACATTTGTTTTCATTCTCACAATTAATTCTCACAATTCTCACAATTTGTTTCAATTCTCACAATTCTAAAATCTGATTAACAAAGTGGTAAATTTAGATCATCTTTGCTCCAAACTTCTTGTCCAGTGAAAATACAAATTTGTTTCAGACGTCTCACAAGTCTCCTCTCTCTACTCATAAGAGGTATTTGGTCAGACCATTAAATCAGCAAGGTTTAACATTTCTTGAAATCTTGAAAGAGTCTTTAGTGTTACTTTTTGAAAAGAGAGTGACATATTTATTTTCAAAAAATGTTCATTTAAGTAACATCTAGAAACATTACAGTAAGCTAAAGAAATACAGTCTGAAATTCAGAATTAAGACAAATCATTTTATTTATTAAATTAATGTATGAATAACAAAAAAATCTTCATATAAATAAAAAACCTAGTTATTTAATTATAAATGTCAACTAAATAAATGAAAAATAATTGAGTAGGCAAAATCAATCAGCTCTTCCTTTTATAGAATTGAGTGGTTTAAAATGGATTTAAGATTAAAATTACTGGTGTCAGATTACTATTTTACAGAACTTTTTTGTCATTTATATAACAATAATCTTTAATCACTCTCAATACACCTCTCAGTGGAAAGGGTAGTCCAGGCTACAAGTTTAATGCAATGTGTTCAGAAAACTAATTCAAGAATGCCTGGTTAAGATTACAAAAGATTTAAAACTCTGAGTTTTATGGGGAACTTCTTTATTTTTCTCATGTTCTGCTATTATGTAAACTCAATAAATTTCACATCTTCCTGAAAGCAGTCGTTCACACAAGTACTCTAAACAACTTGTTTTGCTAGTTTAGCACATCTCAAAATTAATCTGCAGGATTCCACAGATCTCAGTTGAAAGATACCACGATCCTGCTACTCCTTTACTATATGATAGCCTTATGGTGATAGGACTCACTGAGGAAAAAGAGACTGGTGCCTAACCTCATGCCTAACTTTGAAGAGGTTGAACCTATGGTCATTGTTTTCCAATTAGACAAGTATTATGCTACAGAACACAGTAGAGTCAAAGCCAGAAAAATTATAAAATCAAAAGAAGATGATCCAGAAGGAAGTCCAAATCAAAACCAAAAAAATGCAGATGTCAGGGTAAAGCATCTCTTTGTCCATTGCTATGTTGGTGCAGAAATTTTGTCTTTCTGCTTACATTGTAGTCTAGAACTAAGAGACTAAGAAAGACTCATCCATAAAAATCTTTATTTTGATGATTAAGCCATAAGACTCTGTTTCTTGAATGAAGAGCAGCCTCATTTCTGAAGAAAAGAGGTCATGTGTCATAAAACTCTGGACATTACTTTTGGGTTTAGAATTAATTCCCTTTCCACAGACACAGACTGTCCTGACAGGCCAAAGATGTAGAGTTTTGGTCATGCATCAGTCAAACTTTTCCCTTGTGTGACTTTAACATACCAGATTCAGGACTGTGCCTAGTGGTCTCTTCCACACAAACATGGTTAGCTCCATCCTTAGTTTCAGCTGTCTGGTATGTTATAGAGTCTTACAACTCTTTTCAGTTTTCAGGACAAGAGCTGCTAGTTACCTTTGCTTTCCGGGTCTTCACCGTAAACCTCTATCACTCTAGGTTATAATTCAGAATCTGACCCTTGACATTTTATTTCCTTCCAACATAACATGTGGAACTGGATGGACACATTCTTCAGCTCAATAGTACATGGAGGAATCAAGCATTTTGTACATACTCAGTAAGCGCAACAGCCTTCCATGAGGAGGGAGAACATGTAATGGATTAGACAGGACTTATGCAGAGTAGAGGACTTCAGTCTTCTTAAGTATCCTGAGTAAGGCTACTTTCTTAGAGAGAAAATTATAGTTACATCCTGAAGACTCCCAGTGATAAACAAAACACTTATTTACAGATCAGTTCAGAAATGTAAAATACTGACTTACTCATGAGACACAGCTGGGTTTAAAATGAGTTATAAATGCGATATTGCCAATTAATCTTCCTAAGTAACAACATTTCTCCATTTCTTAATTCTCTGCCAAAGCAGTTGTAACATGGACTACCTGTACAGAAGTAATGCATATATAATGATATGAGCTCTACTATTGACTGGTCTAAAAATTGATTGCTTTTCTTTCTTTCTCTGCTTCATTTCTTTTGTTGGCTTGAACATCATTCATATACAGATTTAACAAATGTTTATGACATATGGTTTTAAATGATAAATTACTTTGCCTAGATAACAAGATAAATGTGGAAATTGGGTTTTTTAAAGCTGACAAAACTAAATATTTTTCATGTTTCCATGAAAGAAATTGAAGAAAACCAATCAACCAAACAAATAAAACCACTGCAAGCATATTTTAATTAACTCAATAATTAGAATGGGTTGGATTTTGTTTGGCTTTTTTTCTCTGAGTCCTTACATCTCGGATGTTGATGGATTCTGTATTACAGATTATGTTTACAAGAAGTTTCAATTTCATTGAAAAAAATCAGAATGAATAATCTTCCATTCAGACATAATCTCGAGACAGAGAATGCCAAACAATGAGTGAATTCATTTAAATATTGAATGAAGCAGTTCCCTTAAAAGAAAAAAAAAATCCTGTTTAGTTTCCCTTTTATTTGCAGAAACCATTAGAAAATGTCAAGTCCTTTAATAAAGATAATCATGATACAGTAATTACATAAATCACACTTTGATTTAAGGAACTCCAACAACTTCTCATAACTTGAAAGTGGAATGAATATACTTTCAAAGAATACAAATGGTTTAATATTTCTCTCCACTCTACAGTTAATTCAGCCCAGCTTCTGCATACAGATAACCCTTGCTGATTCTTGACGCTGCCCTCTTGCCCATGGTGGGAAAGCTCCTTCCCATTTTCACATACAATGAGGCTGCTTATGGCTGTAAATATCTCAGCCAGGTGTTATTCAACTGAAAAAGATATCTCCATGGTATTTTTCCTGATGCCACATGGATACTTATCCATGCTGCTTTCATCTGTGACTAACTGCTTGCAGTTTCAGCGAGGCACTGGAAGCAGCCTCGCTGGGAACATTTGGTGTCCTGACTCATGGGTGCTGGAATGAGTGAATAGCAAAAAGCTGATACATCCGGAAGAGCCTGAGGCTGAATTCTGAAATTCAATTTCCATTCCTTTGGACTACTAGAGAGCTAAACTGAGAGATGCAAAAATCACTAAAAACTCAAAAAAGACATCTAGATTTTTTTTTTTTTTTTAGAGTAATCTAAGTAGTCAAGAGAAGCTGTTAGTGGAAATACTCATAGAAAAGGACTGATAATGAATTTTTATTTTTT
>VYXF01009743.1:611829-641385 GCA_013397295.1 Polioptila caerulea
TTTTTCCCTATGCAGACTATAGAAAGGACTAAGCTCGACCTAACCTACATTCTGCCTTGGGATCTTTTCTGTGCATCTCTGACAGGAGAAATTTATTCAAGTACTAAAAAATTGGTGGGTAAGTACAGAGTAGCTACAATGAAACTGAAGTATTTTTCAAAAAAGCATGGAATTTTCTCTATCTGAACAAAATCAAATGCCTAAAGATTACTTTATATTGGTTATCAAAGATGTACTTCACCTTTTAAAAATAAACTTCTTAAGAGTACAACACAGAGAAAAAAAAACAAAACAGTAGTTCCCAGAGCCACACTTACTGCTTTGGACATGCCAAATTCTGTAGGATATTTTAGCAGAGAATCATATTTGAAGAAAACATACTTTTAGGATTTTTAAGGAAAAATTATTTAGGTGTTCATTTTCTGTCTCCTCTGTTCTGATGCTTACATGCTTCTGCCAAAAATAGGAGATATATATTTTTCTTTTACAGCTCCCTCTGAATACAGAGTCAAATTCTTATTTTATTTTAGCTTAATTCTCAAGTTTCCTGCTTTTCCCTGATCTTTCATCCTAACATAACATCATCAATTTCAATGCTGTTGGACCTGAACCACACATATGTACAGGATAGAAGAATCCAATACCTTTTAACAGAAGTCACACCAGGTTTGCCACTTCCTTCAGAGTCTGAAGCTAGGCTTTTCCCTCACCTAATCAAACTAACTAAACACTTCCTAATTTCAGTTTAATTTAGTAGTTCTTGATCAAAATCTTTGTGACCCTATCATTCTGGCCCAGTAAATATTTCCTAACAAGGTTTGTGTCTGGGAAATATACTCAAAAAACAAAGCTTGAAATGAAGCCAGAATGATCTCATTTCAAATGATCTTTCAGAATTGAGCCACTAACCTTGGCTCCTAGCTACAGATTCGTTCATGTTTTTCACTCACCTAAAAATTATTTGATTCACTTTTTAAGTTTATTCTATCTCCTGACTGAAGGCAAGCAAACATAAGAGCTTTTGAAGGTTCCACTTGGCCATTTTCCTGGGAAGCAGATTTGTAGAACTAGCTAACCCATTTTTCAACAGCACGAATTCTCACTGCCCTGATTATTATGTGCTCATTTGCTCTAATTCAGTCAGTTCACAAAACTAACAAAATCTAATTTGGTAACAATACCTATCCACCTATAAACTGAAACAAATTATTAGACAGTGTTCAGCTGTGTAGAGAGTCAGACTTGGAAGTATCTTTCAAAACCAAAAATTTTTGGTTATTTTAGAAAAATCTTTCTCAGATGAATGACAAGGCTACCCTTGCCAAAACGTGGTGTCTTGCATTCTCTGAGGAAAAAAGAATATTTCTGTGGACCTGTTTTGCTCCCAAAGATATAAACTCTACTATTCTAATTTACTGAAAATGAGGAAAATACCATTCTAAATTAAATTCTATCTTTCTAATGTACTTCTGAGTGCAGTCAAAGTTCATCCAATGAAATATAAAAACAGTGTTCTGGAAAAATGTGAGTAGTTGATAAAAGACATTAACTATTACATTCCACAAACTTTTTGCCACAAGCAGCTTTTTAAAACCAAGCAAAATTCAATATCACAGCTTCACACAAGCAACTTGTTATGATTCTTCTTACCTAGCTTCATGAGACAACGTCCAAAGAAGTCAGACAGATTCTTAGAATCAACAGTCTGCATTGTATTTCTTCAGCAGCACCAAGGCCCCATGTTAAGAAATTATATTCTGCTAGGACTGGCACCTCAGCTAATCTCAGATGTCATTGTCCTACACAGTAAGAAAAGTGATATTCTAAATGATACATGCTTATGCTACACATGGCTTTCCTTTTTTAATGCCTATCCTCAGCCACAAAAGCTGCTCCTGTGCAGTTGCCAGAGATTCAGTGTATTGTACTTCCGTTAACCAACTCCACCAAGCAAGCTGAAAGTGGAATGACTGAAGTATTTGACTGCCAAACCTTCAATTATCATTATGGTTTAAAAAAAGCCAGTGCTATTTTGAGTGCAGTTACAATAGCACGCCACCTGTGAATAGCTGGTTGGAACGCCACGCCGACAAAGCCTCATTGGCTTGTGTGAACTAAATTTTCACCCTCTAGCAATAACCTAAACTATTCAGACATGAAACTGAATGTCCTTCACTGTTTTCTAAAGCTACATCTGTGCAGCAGCTATTTTTTCAAGCATTTTTTCAGACACTTTCTCAAGAAGGTAAAACAATTAGGGTCACATAGATACATACAAACAGATCTATTAACTGACAGTGCTCTCAGGTGGAAGTGATTATCATGATCTACTCCATTTTGATGGGCCATTTCCATGATCATATTTCTCTGTCAGATTTATTTATTTTTATCCCCAGAGCATCCATCCCATTACCATCATTAGTGCCTGTCCAGAGCAGTGAACATATTTGAGGCAAATCAAGAAGATACTGATGAGTATTTTACTGACATCTGATGGGTGGCGATGCTTTCGAAGTTCTAACTCAGTGATACTTTAAATTCAGGATTCTGTCTCACAAAGACATATGCACTGTCTTGGTTTGTCTTTCCAGGAAGTACTCACTCTGCATAAATTTAAACACATATCACAGCTCTCCTAGATCTCTCCAGCTGAACACTTATCAGGCTGATATATTTTACCCTAGTGCAGGTCCATATATTCTTATACTTCCCTTGGTTAATATGATTTCCCCAGATTTCCTGAAAATGTTTTCCAGCAATAAATCCATGCAATTTCCCTGGCCAGTATCACCCACTGCCACTTCTGCAGTAACTTCAGTTTGTCTTCAGGAGGAGCTGCTGTGGTTGAAAAAAAAAAAAAAAAAAAAAAAAGTTGCTGGAGCCAGAAAAAATGGAGGCTCTCTCAGGGGAGACCTTATTCTCCCTACAGCCACCTGAAAGAAGGTTACAGCCAGACTAGGGGGGAAGATGAGGTCAGAATCTTCTTCCAGGTAACAGACAGGACAAGAGGAAGTGGTCCCAAGTTGCAGCAGGAGAGATTTGGATTAGACATTTAGAGAAATTACTCCATGGAAAGTGTTGTCAAGCATTGGAACAGACTGGTAAGGGAAGCAGTGGAATCATCATACCTAGAAGTGTTCAAAAAACATGTGTTTATGGCACCTGAGGGCAGGGTTCAGTGGTGAACATGGTGATAGTGCTGGGTTGGTCTTGAGGATCCTAGGAGATATTTTACAACCTTAATTGTTCTATGATTCTAATACATCCAGTTGTCCACACACATATTTCCTAGACTGTGACAACATATTTAAGTCTTTTTGAAGGCCATTATTAACCCATAAAAAGGTACTTTTATAGATAAGAAGCTAAATTCCTTCAAAACTCCCATTATCTCAAGTAGCAATCTTATGGTGATTGTGTGTCTTAACTGCAGTTTGTGTTATTGCTTCAAATATGTTTTGAAACATACCTGAAGTTTTTTCTGAAATTGAATTTTAAATTCGATTATTCCTTTTCTGCTTTAATACTTCAGACATATAATGTTGTGATTTAGAGATGGAAAAAAATAGACTTTCTAGAGTGCATTGATTTTTTAAAATTACTTTTTTCTTTTTTGTATATATTGTAGCTGAAGTTTTTTCTTTCTTTTTCTTTTCTTTTCTTTTCTTTTCTTTTCTTTTCTTTTCTTTTCTTTTCTTTTCTTTTCTTTTCTTTTCTTTTCTTTTCTTTTCTTTTCTTTTCTTTTCTTTTCTTTTCTTTTCTTTTCTTTTCTTTTCTTTTCTTTTCTTTTCTTTTCCTGATATAGTGGGGTGGCATATCCTTTTCTAATCTGTTCACAAAATACATGCAACTTCTGTTCTCAGCTCAAGGCCAATCAAAGATAAAATAAGGAAATAACATCTCAAAAGTAAAATTGAAACCTGCAGGCCTTAAATCTGCCCTATGTCAGTCCACCTGTCTCATGAAGTAGCATTACTGACAGCAGAGGGACCACAGGATTTAAAAAAGCGGGAGCAATAGCAAAGCAATTTCTGTCTTATTTCCCTATCATGTTTAGCCAACAGGAGCTGACTGCCTCCTTTTGAGAAAACAGCAAACTCGAGGTAAGGCAAACTCGAGTTCAGGTGCTTGTTTGCATCTGAGAAGTCATCTTAAGGGGGTCTTGATATTATTGTTGACCAAGAAAATAAACTTGACATTTTAACAACTTATCTGTTTTCAGCTGTTGGAACATGCATTGTTAGATTTCAGAGTTAGTGAACAAGAAGCCATAAACATTCTTGTAGCACAAGTTAATCATTTCATATGCTGTGTTCATAGACTTCAAATAGCAGTATTTGTTTATGGCTCATACAGATTCAAGCTTATCTTCAAAACCAGACTATGATTTTCTCTTTTATTTATTTAATTCTTACACAGAAAACTTATTTGGAACATAATATTTCTGAGCAATCTGCATTCTGCAATATTTTCCCAGAATCAGAAAAAAAATCCCATGGTAATTCTTTTTCTCTTCTGAACTCAAGAGCAGAGGTCCTATTTCTGTTCACAGTTTATAAGTAAAAGGATAACATTCAAACTTTGAGATTTAAGCATAAAAGGTTCAAGTTTTTCTTCAATTCTGATATCACTTGATTTTTCTGTTCAAGACTCACTCTAGCTTTGCTAAAATATGAAGTCCATCCTTTGTGCTCTGTAGATCTTTATAATATTTGATGATGTGGTTACTAATTATTTCAATGAATTTTACAGTGTTACTCTGAAAGTTTCATAATAAAAACTACTTTTTTCAGCTACTTTGGTGTTTCTGTTACTTCTTCACTTTCTGTAAGTCCTATAACCACATCATGTTTTTTAAAGTGTTTAATTTTCTCTATGTAGACAGAGGTTCACCTAGTTTAGTTTAGTTAGTGAAATTTGCTTGATCTTGATAAAATTACTACAGCTAGTATAAAATTACATCTGAATTTCAAGCTGCCTCTGGGAGATGTGAAGAGTTGTTTTAATTTTTTTTCAGCCTGACAGCAGATAAAGACTTCTTATATTTCTCCTATCTTTTCTTCTTCCTTTTCTTTCTTTCTATCCTCCTTCTCCCTCACACCTGACTATGACAAATGTGTACCCAGAAGTGTTACAGGAAAACCACTTGAATAATCACATGTAAACTTGTCAACATGGACACAGATCCCTCTCTTGGTTCATTGGCTGTTGCCTTAGCCTGAAATACCATTCCTGTAAACCAACGCTATGTGCTACAACCCAATTTATATTTTTAAAATAATTTCTTCCTTCTTTCCTCTTCTAGCATGTCATTTTTTTTCATTTCTTATTCTTTTTCAATTAAAGTATGTAGCAGCAGTGGCCACTTTTCCAGTGGTCTCTACTATAATTCCACATTATGCCACAATTATGCCTAATTAAGTCTTCTACTTGCTTCTACCATATGCTGAACATTCATTTGATGGGACAAAGGATGATGTAAGGCTCACTCAGTGACAGATGCTTATTCACACAAAAGCCAGACAGACAAATGTTAGAAAAATAGATTAGATAGAAAAATAGCAAATATTTTTTGTCTAATATTTTAAAAATAACACAGAAACCACCTGGTGAATACTTATTTGCAAATACCGCAGCTGTGAGGTTTAGAACTTGAAACTTCTTGTCACTTCAGCATAATATGGAACAAATTCTTCTGCCTCTTGGAGAGCCCTGATCTTCCTGATCCTTACATTTGTGCTGCTAATTGGGCATGTTTCTAATGTTTATCATTCATTCTCCTTAGCAACCAGGGTACAAGCAAAGGAAGGAAATCTGATATAGATATGTTCATTGAAGATTCCCTAAAAAAAGATTAATACTTCGTAGTATCAACTGCATTGAATTAAGGCTAACTCTTGACATTGCAATTTTCTTTCTGAGTGTTGTGTCCTTGAGTCATGCTCTTTACAGGCAATTTGGAGCTAATTCTCACAGCAGAAAGAAAGAGGCAAGTACTCATTCTCTTTATTTTTGAGGAACACAGGAAAAGATAAACCTTACTAAAGAAAATAGAATAAAGCAAAAAAAAAAAAATTTAGCAAATTTTCACAATCTTTTGGCTTGTCTTGAACCTTTGAGAGACACACTGATTTTTATTTCAGCAGATTAGATAAACTGCTAGTCTCCATCCCTTTCTTGTTTTGGGTTCCAATCTAATAGTTCCAAGAGTCGTGGATACAGTCGTGGTAAGAGGTGTATAGAGAAGGAAAATAAAAAAATCAAGTCCAAAACTCAAAAAGCTAGAATAAAGCAAATAAAATATGGTCTTATGATCACCAGGATTGCTTTTGAGGATAACCTTAATGAACTTTAGGATAATCTTATTACAGTTGCATGGGTGTAAAAAAAGGATATCTAAGTGGAAGACCATATGCTCATTACTATAGCTTTAACTTTTGTTTGATTTCCCCCATTCCATTGTTACTATTCAACTTCTATCTGTCCCTTTTCTATGAACAACTGCCTGGAGACAATTAGAGAGGTGTTTGTTCTTTTTGTGCCCCATACTTTTCTATATGTGACCCTGAATGAAAGGAAGGGAGTGGGGAGAAAGAGGAAAGAGAGGCAGGAAAACCACCTCTTAATGTATCCTTCAGTATTTTTATATGTTCACTTAATAATACTGACATATGGGTAGAATAAGTAGCGCTGAGCTGCTCTCAATACTGTCAGAGAACAAGTATATGCACACAGGCAATAAGAGTATAGTAGCTGGCATGCTGCACATCTGTATTCTACGTGACATTCCACTAATTTACTCATTAAACCAAAGCCTAGAGAAATAGGTTTGCAGTCAAACTAGGCAGCAAGGACTCATTGATTATGAGTTGAATAATTGAGTTAAATAGTTGAAATTTTTTTCAAAAAAAACCCCTTGTACTGAAATCCAGACTGCTGCTAAAGATAAGCTTGTTTTTAAGTGTGGGTTGAATGGAAATCACTGAGTGGTAGAGAAATACAAAGAATATTATGCAGAATAACACCATTTTCTAAGAAGGGGAACCTTGTACATCTTGAGCGATTCAGTTCATTAGATTCCCTAATCCTTGCTTTTGCATGGAAAAAGAATTTGAACTGACATTCCTTGGCATGTAGCAAATGTAGTATTTTCACTCACAAAGTCTTGTTGCAAACAACAGCCCCACCCCTTTTAGACATCTAAGCCTTCAGAATGTCTGTGAAAAACATCCAAAGGCATAGCAATCAAGAGCCTCCACTGTGCAGAAGGCTCTGATGCAGAGGCATCCTGCAGAGGCACTTCACTTCTCAAACATATTTTGAAGTACCATATAGCTTTTTCCTACCACAAAATCAGGAGAAAAGGCAATGGGAGATCAGCAGCACATCTATAACATGATGGATTCATAGTCCTACTTTCCTCAGAGCACAGAAACACCTGATCCGCAGTTCTTGTAGCTAACTTGCTGTCTGAGTAACCAGAGAGAAATTAATCTTCTTTAATTTTAGCTATCTAGACTAACCTCCCATCTTTCTTAGATATCTGTCACCTTAGGCTCTCTTCATACATTTATTTACCCTATCACAAATGCCCATATTAGAGGAAGATGGACAATTCTTCAGAAGTGCTGTTTTTTTCCTCTTTGATACACAGAGTTTAACGAAGACTTTGAAGTCTAACTTCTAGACATTAAAGCTAGAACTGATGAATCTCTCCCTAATTAATGGAGAGAGTGCAGAAACTCCAGAGAGTAATTCAACCCATCTATTTTAAATGCCTATTTAGAGAAGAGAGGAAACCATTTCTCCCCATTAACTATGTAGGGGGCCAAGTTAACTTGCTTAACCAGACACTTAGCTTTCGGACAGCAAAAGTTGCTAAGACAAATTACAACCCAAATGTTCTGCAGCCCAAAAGGGGATTTCTTTTGATCCCTTCAAATCCTAACAAAACCCCTCATAAACCTTGTTTATTCAGACTTTACAGAAGAGTCATGATTTAGCTCTCTGCCAGTGAAACAAATATAATTCAAGGATGCCTTTTTTTTCCAGACAAGGGAAAACAACTCCAAGCTAAATATCACTTTGAAGGTCTACTAGGTCATCCTCAGCCCCTGGATCAATACATAGATAGAATACAATTGTAAAGGTCACATTGGAAAATTTCTCTTCAAAAAAGAATTCAGTATGGAACAAAAGGTGACTTACACAATTCTTATCCAAGGCCACTACTTCAATGCACTTTCGTGATAGCAAATCTAATTCTTCTATGAGTGATCAGCACCTTTTAGGTTGAAGTGCAAAGTACTGAAGGAAACAGTTTGTTTGCAAAATCTGTTCATAACTGGAATTCAAAAGTGATTTAACTGACTCCACTTGTACTATATTTTACAACACTCAGACCTTCCAAAAGGACACTGTGCTGTTGCTTTTTTACATAAGGAAAAGATAGGTAATTTTATGTTTTTTATTGACTCAATAATGGCCAATTACTAGCCTAAAGCAGATAGTAACCTTAAATACAAATTCAAGATGCAGAACATCATTAAACTCCATGCAAAATTCTTCATTATAGTACAGGAAAGTCAATCTTTGAGAAGGGGCTTTTAACTTTTCCTGTGAGTGTGCATTTGGTCCCTCAAAAATAAAGATGATATTTTTCCATAAGCAAATTATTTTGCCTTTTTGAAGAAAACTGACCTGTGAAAAACATCCATCGGAGAACACTGTAAACCTATGAAATTAATAGACACTCACTAACCCTCATAAAGCCTGAAATAAACACACTTGATCTGCTAGATCCAGGAAGTTCTGGGATACTATAGTTGATCCATAAATTAACAAAACAGAAAACAGATTTCATGCACATTATATTTTTTATTGAGCAAAGCCATTCATCCAGGTTTTTATATAAGATTTTCTTGTAAATTCTATCACATAAATGTAGTATTACAGATATTACAGAGAGAAAGAATCACATGGTAGTCAGTCTAAACTTCCTGTAATAAGTCAAGTTTTCACTTCAGAAGTATTTGAGATGTTTATAACATTGTTATTTTATTGTACCTTGAATTCTGATCTTTTATGCAGATTCTTAACCCAGACTCAGTTCTTATGTCCCCAAGTGCATTGCAGTTTCTACATTTTAAAAGTTAAAACATGCATGAAAACATACAATCTTCAATCTACTAAACAAACAAACAAACAAACGAAAACCCACAAAAAAAGTGAGAGGAATTTTTCCAAAACAGCTATCACCTGGTTTCCTTTTGGACACAGGGAGCTCATAGTTATGCTTTAAATATTAATTTTCTTGATTTAGTGGAAAAAAAAAACAACTTAGAAAAGTCAGTGCTGTGTAGAGAGAGCACTTATACTGCTCAAAAATGTAGTTAACGCTTTTCTCTAATGCTCATTCAAAATGTCTGTTTCAGCTTGGTCTTAATGCCAGCCACAAGCAAAACTATGAGTTACTGTTGCTTATTCTTGCCGATGATCTCAAGGAACTGAGTCAACTGCTAGTGACTGCCAGCACATGGGAACATCTTGTACATGGAATCATCTTACAGCCAGGCCAGAGAGAGCAAAATGTATCCAGTTTTATGGTGGGAAACCACAAGCGATTATTTTAAGCCAGTCGATAGCCTTCCTTCCATGAAATTCTAAATGAACACGCCCCAGAGCATGTTCCAGAGGGTCTCACCTGAAATTCTATGTCCATGGAAAGTCACCTACAGGGAAGTAGCTAGTGCTGCACCTGTTTTAAAAGGCGGCAGTATGGAGAGTATGTCTCGGTGGAGATGGTAATTGTGCTCTTTCACTTTGAACGGTGAGCTTCGGCGAGAGGACACTAGTTCTGGCAAACAATCAGTTCTTCTCAGGGAGGTGACTATTAGAAGAATGAAAAGTCAGCCTTCGTGGGAGACTTCTCTTGGCTGAAATATTACCTAAAAAAATTTGGGCTCACCTTGTCTATGACAGTCTTTTGGAAAACATTTGGGTAAAAGAATCTTTATTAACACAGCCTAACTAGGTAAATGGTAAATAGACTGGTTTTTTCATTACAGAAAGGAAGAAAACAACATTGAACCTCTTTCCAAACTGTGATAAATATTTTGACCTTCAGCAAATCTTTGAAAAGAAATGTGTAAGGAATGATTTCTCCAAACAGTTTTCTATTGTCACTATTTTACATCGTGAGTGCAGAACATCTTTTAATATGCTGCTTAACCAGTAAAGCAAAGCAAATTATTTTTTTTTACTATTATAATACCTTTTCAGCTGCCCATCAATTGTCTTTTTCTATCTAAACAGAAAGCAGAAATACTTTATCACAAAATCCTTTGCCCCTGCAAATAAGACTGATCACATTCAAACAGAATGCAAAACCTGACATGATGTCAACTTGAAGTGAGTTGTTTACAAGCACAAAACCCCTAGTACTAAGTCAGCTAAGCAGCCCAGGTTTATGTTAAAGGGATCTGCACACCACACTGTCTAAATTTCTCTTCTTCTATCTGGAAAACTCACCTCCTGCCAGTCTATAGAGAGCATGTTCTTTCTCATGTAAAGAGACATAGGCATTACACCTGGCTACTCCATCAGCAACATCTCTAGATAAAATACTTGTAGTGAAAACAATTATTTTCTTATAGACTGTCTTCACTGTGTCTGTTGTATGCCTGGGAAAAAGAAATTAGCCTCCACAACAAAATGCACTTTAATGATATGACAAAATATTTTGTTCTTTATTGTGGCTGTAAGAAAATTTTATAGAAGTATCCAGGATGATCACTGCCAAACATCAAAAAATCTGAAAAAAAGATTTCATACTCAAAAAGGACTACCTTTTTTCTTACCAAGTACATTAAATTGTCTTAATTTCATTGAAAAATATTCTTTCCTGTGTTAACTTTTTTCATGTGATAGAAGTTAGATCCTAATTTGTTTCCTAACTCAGTGTGTGAGTGCTTAGCACCTCTGAAAGCCAGGTCATTCCTCTTAATATCCTTTAGACACTGTTTTCTGAGACTATCCTCCTGAGTTATTCCAACTCGAATGCTCATGAGAGTAGAAGAGAGAAGGGATTCTATTTCCATCACTGTAAAACATCCCTGGAGGAACTGAAATGTAGCCTGTATCCACTGAGCATATTTTGATGTTTGTAATATGCCCTGGTGTATGCTGGAAGACCCAGAAGAAGCTATTACTGAGGCTAAAGTTCCTCTGGGTCTTCTGCTGCATATATATAGCTTTGGTAAAGTTTCAAACCTTGTAGCTTTTAATGGTTTAAAACATTCCCTGGAGGGCATATATTGATGTAGGTATGCTCAGGTGGGAATGGCTTCAAACAGGCTAGCTGTTCCACTATTGCTCTGTCCTAAGTCCAAAATCATTAATGTGATAGGTAGGAGAGTTTGAACAGTTACTCCACACTTTCTGTGACACAAAAGCACCTTTCTTTGCTCAAAGGAGGAGGGGATTGTGCAGCATCAGAGTTCTGTATGAGGTGAAAGCAATGTCAAGATATATATGATCAAAAATAATTCAGCAGATGTGGTTGAAGATGTTTTTTATCAAAATAATTTTAGAATTATTATTATTACTAGTCATTTTAAAAAGTTCTCAGCAAAATCTAATTGGAAATTTCAAAATACAGAGAAAGCGACCAAATAATTTTAAAGGCAGAGCAACTTATCGCTACGTATTTCTCATCTAAAGCCTTTCAGCTGCCACTCGATGTTATTTCCACTGCTTCACTATGTTCAAGTGCCTTTGAATATCTTCAAGCTGTGGAGGACGCCGAATATAACACCAGCAAATTCCCTACCTCTTAACTGACTTCTCCAGCTACCAAGCAATTACAAAAATAGTATAATGGCATCCCCAAGCCTGCTGGGTTTTTGGAGGAAAGAGTTACTAAAAAATCCTAAACCCGCTTGCTTTTCTGAATGAATGGGTACAGAACCCACGCATATTACAATGGTTTTATAAAGCAACACCTGAGAAAATGAGGCATGTGTGCGCATAGATGTTGCAACACATACAGGGAGAAAGATTTGGAAAACAAGTACTTAGAAACAGTATATCAGTAAGAATTCCCAGGATTCTTTTTCGTCCTAGATTTCTCATCAGACTGTAAGTTTACCTTGTTACTCCCTTTCCAGCTGTGACGCTATTGCATGACCCAGCACACATGGCTCCAATTCTGCACTCATCTTTGAAGTAAACATGTTACTCGCCCTTCCAAGTGGTACAGAGCTAAAAATAAAAATAAAATAGATAAATTACACTTCAACCCAATCAGATCTTTGAATAGGGAAGCTTCAAGTTACTTTTGGGAGTGCAAGAGTTGTGGATTTTCCAGGGCATCTGGCACAATGTGCCTATGGTGTATGAGACACATAAACACTGTCAGGTATGTCTGAAGAGGAAAGTGAGATGGTTAAAGAGGAATATATGTAGTAACTAGGTACAAAAAATATAACCAACAGAGACCATGACTCTCCTCACAATAAGTTAAGGGGAAAACTTAACAAGATAAGAATATAGAAGAGAAAACATATTATTTTTTACATCACTTTTTGACTCATAGTACTGACGATATACCAGAGTTTCCAAATAAAGAAAAGGAAGTTTTGATGATTGAAGTATCATAAAAGGGAATTGCTGGAATGGATCAATAAATAAAAGATCAATGTATCTTAATAATGGGATGCTGTTTATTCAAGACTCCCAATGCAATTTAAGATTAACCAAAAGATATTCACAATTATGCAGTTTCCCATTGAAATCAGTTAGTATACTGAACCACACAGGACCGCAGTGATCTTCATGTAAATCCTGAGAGAAACTGAGAAAGAATTCAGCTTCATACATATATTCCTGCAGAAATAATTGAGGACTCAATTATAGGCAAAATGTTAAATATGAGGACCAAAGTTAGAAGCTTTAATGCCCCGTATATGTCTTTAACCTATTAGTATTATTTTGCCATGTTAATAAATAG
This sequence comes from Polioptila caerulea, assembly GCA_013397295.1. Classification (NCBI taxonomy): domain Eukaryota; kingdom Metazoa; phylum Chordata; class Aves; order Passeriformes; family Certhiidae; genus Polioptila; species Polioptila caerulea. The sequence continues at coordinate 624,839 of VYXF01009743.1, forward strand.
TGGATAAGAAAGAACTGGCAGATACATGTTTTCTGGACTTCCAAAAAGCCTTTGAGAATGTTTCCCAGAATAAGCTATCAGAGAAACTAAATAATCACGAGATGAGAAGTAAAGCATTGTCATTGACTAGAAATCAACTACAAAAAGGAGAACACAGAAGCAGAATTAATTTATTAGTGGTCACTCCTCCATTTGGCTAAAGGTTAACAGCAGGGTGCCCTCAGGTTCTTTACAAAGGATGAAAGCATTTAATCTATTTATTAATCATCTGTAAGTGGGGCTAACAATAAGATGAAAATGTTTACAACAGTCACAACAAGTCTTAGGTTAATTAAGGCCAAAACAGGCCAAGAAGCTTTTAGGTTGCTTAAAAGAGCTCAGTGAAAGGGGAAACAATGGCAGATGGAATGCAGCACTGCCAAGCCTAATAGAAGCACAGGGGAAAGAACCATATGAAATACTTCATCTAGAATTAAAACCTAGTATGACCACTGAAGGGGGGGGGGAAGACCCTCTTGATATGCACAGATCAATGAAAATACTTCTCTGGCACTAATCACAATCTAAAATAAAGATATTGTTGAGAAAGAGAAGAAGAAGGGAAGAGTACTGGTTTAAAGGCTACAAAGGCTGAGATTTATTTTTTGGGGGGTGAAGCCTTTCACCTTTAAATGAAGAGGTTAAAAAGACATAACGAATAAGTAAATTTAAATCACAAATTAAATAAATTATATAATTACTTAACTCTCTTCATGTGACAAATAAAGAATTTGGCAAAACTGAAAATAGCATATTTAAAACAGAACATTGTTTTTCATTATTATTTAAATCAAACATATAGGACTCTGAATTTGATGTTGCCAAGTTGAAAGATAACACCATTTTAGTGGAGGACTTTGATTTTTCTGTGGATTTATACATAAAAGTTCCTCACAGCACTCTGTTTAGTACAGCAAGCCAGAATCAAACCAACACAAACAAATGAAAAATCCAGCTACCTCTGCAGTTATCATCTTCTATTTCATGGGCATACAGCTTATTCTTATCCCAAATTCTGTACATCATAAACCACTCTTTTCAGCTGCAGGTCTTCAGTCATGGATACTTATATTCTAGTCCTCCTTTCAGAAAATTGTCCTTTTTAGTACAGAATATAACTGCATCAAAGACTCACAGTCAAGCTTATCAGGAGAGGTTGGTTTGGCAGATAGTTTAAGGAGGAGAAAAGAGAAAAGGCTGGGTAGTGATGAACAATAAAGGGAAAAGGATGGCTATATTCTAAATGATGTTTTCAATTGTCATCTTTACCACTGGTGGGCACAACAGAAATGTGTGAAACAGCTTCTACCAGAAGCAGCTGCTAATAGCAAAACCTGAATGAATGAAGACTTTATACAGGCATCCTTTTTGCCAAGTATCACAGGTAACACTCATTGCAATGTGTTAGACAGGTAGGAAATGCTTGTATTACAGTAGATGTACAGACATTCTCATTTGTATGGACAATATACAAATAAAATCCTTCCCTGTCAAAGAAGAAATTGTACTTTGATGCCTTCATCAGTCATAACCATTAATACAGCCCAAAAACTGTATGGGAAAGGAGCAAATAAGCAACATATGCCTCTAGTAGTATTTCAATATATTCAAAATTTTCCTGGGTTTGCTTACTGGTTTAATTGCTTTAATGCAATTCTTATAAATATAATCATGTCCTTCTACCCTAGTCTCCACTTCAATTTTACAGTTTGTCACTAGATATATATATGGAATAAAAAATTAGAGGAGCTAAAAAAAATCAGTAATAATTATAAAAACAGAAATCTTTACTCAATTATTAAAAAGAACCAACAAATTTAACACATAAACCAGTAAGGACCAGTTTTTTGATGAAATTTTGGTGGAGTCACTACACATTTAGAGAAAATTAAGATTTTGAACACTATTCTAAGTACCTTTGAAAGTGAAATTTATCTCTAACAGTAAGACACCACTTTGTGTATGAAAATATACCAATAGAAAAGAATATGGAAAAGTATTTTATTGAATGATAAGCATGATAAATTGACTATTGTCTAACATGAATTAAGAAGAAACTTTGCAAACTAACAATTTTCTAGTCTGGTGTAAAATTCATTTTACCTTCCAAGCTTATTCCCAGAGCAGATCACTGAGCAGTGTAGTATGTCAGTTCCTACAGCTTGCCTGCCAAAAAACACTTCAGTTTTGTGATTCTTCAGTATCAGCTCCTCCAGGCTTCAGGGTAAACATGAATATAACCTGTGATACACTTGACTGAAGTCTTATGTGAATATGTTTTCTGTCTTCTCTTACATTGACCTCAGCTAAACATCTGCAGTTTTGGCTGTCTGCCACTCTGACTGCTTTTCCTGCTGGCTGGGCACTGTCTTGTCTCTGCTGCATGGTCTTCCTTGCAGTTCCTGGTCAAGTCAGTAACGTCTGGTGGTGCAGAAAGTGCTGCTCACCTGGTAGGTATTCCCCTCATGTTTTGATCAATCATACACACTGATACTATTTCAGTCAATTACTTCTTTATCCATTTTTGCTAGGTCAGAATATCACTTTTCTTGCCTCCTTTTACCCCTACTCAGGTTTCAAGCTGGGAAAAAGGTAAGAAAGCTTCCTGATGGTTACCAAAGGCTAAAAACATTAAAAAAACCCCACAGATCATCAGGAACATCGTTACTATTAGAACATGACCTCCAGAAGAGCTAATTTTCTTCCTACAAGTCCGTTAAATTTACTTAAAACCAACTCAATACATGGCATGCATTGTCTGGGTTCAAAAGCAATGACCTGTAATTACTGGGCATATTGTAACAAAAATACCTAAATAATAAAAACTGGAAAGGAAGTAGTTCCCTGTATACTAACAGCGAATATTCTATCAGCAGAGAAATATTCTTCCAATATCCTATTTTTTTTTTAACTCTACAGTACTTTCTAATCATTCAAAGAAAAAAGGTTTTGTCTGTGAAGAAAAATAATATCAGTCTATAACATAGACACACTTTTGTCTTGTATGCTGAATAAATCCAAAGAAATGAAGTCTTCGCATGTATATAGAAATTGAAATAACTTGAAAAGAGCATCAGCAGCTTAGGCTTTCCTGCATCTAATTGTCAGTTCACTTGCTACCTAAAATCTAGCCTGAATGCTGCATCATAGTCTTTATTTTAGCAGGAAACAAGAAAATACATTAGAACATAGTGAGGGTAGAATTATATAAAGACAGGACAGACTCATTTCATTGCTGCCAATTTCCCTCACAAAAATTTTTCCTTTTCATGATTTCATTATTTAGATATTTTTGCACTGTTCTGAAACTAAAAACTCTAGAATTACCATAAAGAAGCACTGACAGTAATGTTCAGCCTTATGTCTGTGTGTTGGGAAGGTGTTGTGAAATCCACAGTGAAGACAGAGGCAGACCCAAAACGCAGCAGAGCTGCAGTGGTTCTGCTGCACAGAGGCTTGGCAGATGCAGGGAAAGCATAGAGCAAAAATCTGCATCACCTTCATAGGCATGCCAACAGAAGATAAACAAAAAAAATTTAAAAAGAATAATACACGACCACTACTGCCAGGATTATATAGAGCCAGGTGTAGTGAATCATTTCAGCAATTTGGCTCAGGACCTTGAGATGCAGTCCTAAAGAAATAGCTGAGATACTTTGGGAATTATCTCTAGGCTGAATTTCAGCCTCTTTAACTATAACTTTATGAATATTAACAAGGAGAGTGGCTCTGTAGAGACACTCTGTAAACTGAAACTGTGCCAAGAGCCTGGTACCCACATTACGTGTGTTTCATTGATTTTACTTCAGACTAGCCCTAGTCCTTTCCAGGGACTGCAGATCCCTTAGTGCCTGCAGCTCATTATAGGTGCACTTCTTGGGCACCTGTACGCCTTTGCTTTCAGCAGACAGCAATCCAGTTTGTGAGGTGAACCAAGGGGCAGTAAGAGTGGCAGTGGGAGTGCGTGGGAAGTTTCCAAAGCACACCTCAGACCTGAACTGAAATGCTGATGGAGACAGCCTGAGGGCAGCTGCCTGTACACAGCTCAGGAACTTGTGATTTGTGCTGCCCAGTGTGTACAGACTCTGTAAGAAATAAATAGTTGCCTTTTAACTCTATTAAGACACAAAGTCAAGAACAAAGTGTGAAGCAGAACCAGTCTTTTGAGCAATATCACAGTTGCATGCAGCGCACCTGCATGCTATGGGCTCCTGCACTGATGAGTTACTGCAATATTTGAGTTCCTCAGTAGTGCCTTTACTTGCAGGGGAAAAAACAAACCTCTAAAGCATTTCAGGTCTTTTGCTTCTCTTTCAAACATATCATAAAATCATTCCAAACATCTCTGTGTTCATATATGCTTTTCCCTGTACTCAGGAGTACAATTTTAGAGGACTCCTCCCCCCCAAAAAAAAAAGAAGCTTACTGATATACACAGCTATTACATTCCTTCTTATGAGCAATTGATCTTCTCTACTAGTTAAGATTTTGGTAAAACGCTGAGATGCATATATTTTCTGCAAGCTACAAAATATATCTCCTCCTTTTGGAGATCTAAACAACTATAAAAGAGGAAAAAGTCATCTTCAACCTCAAGCTTCTATTGGCTTTCTTCAAATAAGACCTATATTAAAAACTATTAAGCACAAAACCCAATAAACCATGGGGTAAATATTTACTGTCATACTATAATTTAAAGAGGACTGTTTAAATTAGAAAGAAACAAAACACCAGAAACTAAAAAAAAAACTTTAAAAAAAATACTTGGGAAGTCACTGTAATTCATGCTTATATTGCACAAGCAGACATCATTCTGCCCTTTAAAATACTTCAGAAAAAATATAAAAATCACATTATACAGCAGTAATAAAAACCTGATCTCCCAAATAATCACAGTGATCAAAATATGCTAGTCTTAAAAAGCCATACATAAGCAGAACAATAAACTTTGTTGTAACATGCAAATATTAGCAGAAACAAAGATAATCTAAAATATTCCACAAAGTGTCTCTACAAATGACCAATGTAAGACAGGGTATCCCAACAATAGATGCATGCATATTCTACTTTTACTGTGAAACTTTTCTGAAGTATTGATGAAAAAAAGAAATAAAATACCCTAAGTAATATATACTTCCACATAGAAAACAAATCCTGAAAAAACAAGAAAATAATTTAGAAACAACTGTTAAATTTTCCTGTACTTCTTAATTTTCCATAATTCATGACTTTTCATATTTCCATAGGACTCTACTACAGGACTTTCCTAGATTCTCCAGAATGCTTGATCCTCCTACATCAATAATTTCCTTGTTCAACTTCCTTTAAGACATATATATAAACACGTGTGTATCACACCTGTAATTTTTATTTCAGTCATTGTTAAAATTATCACCTTTTTTATGAGTGTGTGTACTACAGAGCAAAACTTCCATTGCCTGATCAATTCTTCAACTTACACTTAAATTTTAGTTGTATTTATGCCAGCATAAATACAGAGTGTCTTTGCACCAATCAAAGCATCTTCTCTGGATTTAAACTAGCAATATTACTGATCATCATGTATCCTTTTAACCCTGGTGGATGACCTACACTCTTGGCTGGAAAAGGCAAATAATTTTGCCTTGTTTTCTTCAAGGTTTTCCTCTCCCTGGATAGCTGAACAACTTAAGCTCATAATATTTTCCTACAGCAGTGCCTGAAAAATCAATAGAATAAGAGAACACAATCAAGACCAAGTACAACAACAAAGAAAAGCATCAATCCAACAATAACAAATTTGTAATGTCATTCAAAGAAGGGAAAATGAGCATTTAAACCACTCTGAATATTGTTTTTTGTAGCACGATGTGTAAAGCAAATCTGTCTGAGTCAAACTGTCCTGAATTCATCTATTTGAGTTTTAAACGAATCATGTTCCTCCTCTCAAAACAGTATTATGTTCAAGTAAAGCCATTTATTTCAATGGAGTTAGTCCTGGTTTATGTCATTGTGGACTGCTGACTAAAGAAAATTGTCCTATATTTAAAAATGAAAATAAAATAATATTTTAAATTCATATCTGTCATATAGAGATTGGCTTGCAGTACATTTACCCTGTTCTAGTCCCAGGAATTAATCTCAGTACCAAGATTTTAAAAAGCTGTTGTTACATCAATGATTTAATTTCATTAATATAGTGAGGTTGCAACAAAAAATGTGCATTTGTAAGATTCAGCTTTAACAATTATGAGATTTAAATAGAGACAAAAGAAACCATAATGCACTTCTAACTGAATTGGAATATAAAACAGGAAGCCTCATTTCCTGAACTCCAGTGTTATATTGTATCTTGTTAGCAAAACTCATCTTATAATAGGGGTCATTTCCCCAAGGATTGTTACATCAGAAAGCATAAATGAAAAGAAAAAAAAAAAAGTCAAAATACAAAAAATTGTTTCTGCTTTCAATATATTTTGGAAAATATTTCAAATGTACCTTGTTCAGAAACTACTACTTTTTCAAAATACTGGTCCAAGTTCTGTTCCGGTTCTCTGTAGAAATATTACATCAAGATTTTAACTCCAGAGCAGAACAGGACTGGAAATGAACATCTCTCATCTCTGGATGCATGAAGAATTTTAAAAGCCATCCCAGGGGATCTTGGCTATGTTTTTGACTTGCTTCCCTTTTTTAAGTGCTGAACCTCAAGCCAGTGGAATCTAATCCTCATATATCCTCAGCCCTGGCCCTGCTCCAGGGCAGAGTTTCTAAGTTCCAGGCCGGCAGCATGTGCTGGGGCATCCCCACACACAGGATGCTGTGAGCTTCCCATACTTGTTCCCTTCTGCAAAAAAAAAAAAAACCAAAAACTTTGCTTGAAATAAGAACTGACCAGTCTCTCATTAAAGCACTGTTCCACAATAATTAAAGCTTGAACGCAGTGTGAAAGGAAAAACGTGAAAGGATGGGGTTTTACCTCTAGAGGTATAAAATTTGCAATATGCTAAAATATATGCATTTGGGATACTTTACTAAATAATAAAAAAGGTCAGTAAATTAGGTTCTTTATGACATGGATCTTTTTCCACTGATTACACTGATTTCCTGGCTTTAACATGGCTAAAATCAGTGCAGACACATCCCACTGGGAAACCACCAGAAACTTGCTTAAGGAGTTAGCTATTAGCAATCAGTATTCTAAATAGATATTACAGTAATACTTCTCTTCAAACTTTTCAAAGATTTTAATCTTTACCAAAGCATGGATTTAGAATTCTTTGTAGACATTTTTATTATAAAGATTACAATTGACATACATCATTTTATTGCCATCATTTTGATAATATATGATGGAAATTATAGTTTTCTTATATTTTAAAAATAATTTACTTTTGAAGAGCTATGTGCTACAGCAGATGTCACAACAGTCAGTTGCATAGTAAGTTGCAAGTCATTCAATATGCAGGAATTTTTACTTCCAGCTATGAAGTATGTCTTCATTATCCCAAAGTCCTTCTATACAGAAAACCAGTTTATATATATATATATATATATATATATATAGGCAATGTTAAGATTATTCATACAAAATTTATATTTAATTTTTGTGGGTATATATTTTAAATATGTATACTTGTATTACTTATTCGCAAAAAAAAAAGCTTATAAATTGGACTTTTCATTTGCCATTTTGTTGTTGTTCTACAAGCTGGGTTTTATTTTAAAGAACATCTGTTTTTCTAATCCAGTATGTGTGCATATAGATACAAAAATTTGTCTCAACAAAGATGATTTTAGGGTCTTTGAAAATGTAACTTTAACAGTGAAAAAAATACCCCTCTAAATGAAGTTATGGTAGTAAAATATTATATTTTCTTGATGCATGAGCACAATAAATCAACTCATATGAGTTAAGAATATACTTTCCACACTAGCAAAAGCTTTTCCATCTGGTGTACTGTTCATCATTAAAAATAAGTTTACATGGACAAATATTTTGTATTTATCATCTTACATTTAGTTGTCTGTTACTACACAAAGAGGTCTCTGAGATATGTAATTAACTTAATATAGAATTTAGGTATTGAAGAGTTGCTCAAGTTCTCCCTTGAAATCCAGGTGTTTGTCTAAATAAACACCTCTCATACAAAATTCATTTTTTTGGGAAGAATCTGTAAGAGTAACCCTCTAAATACAGATAGCAAGCTAATCAATGTAGAGTAATGATCAGCAAATCATCAATCAGCAAACCCTGGAAACTCTCTTATTCTCTAAAAAGAATGAATAAAATGAGAAAAATATTTTTTTCTATATATCTCATCTTTTTCTTATCCACTTAATAAAGAATTCCCTCTTATTCTGGATTGGTAATATCTTTAAAATGTAATAAAGATACTTCATTATGATGCTTAACAGAGATGAAATCTGTTGACAGGCCCAAGATACCATTTACATAAGCGTTCCAGCAAATTGAAGGCAACATCTAATCTAACATGCAGAGGATCAACAAGAATTAAACATGTATTTAAAAAGCACTCTAGATATCATACTTCCTCTGTGGAAAATATCTCCTAAAAGCTGCAATATATTGCTCATTCCAAAATGCAAACGTAATACGTTATTTTTCCATTTAAAAATTTTATAATGGATATATTTAAAAATATAATGCCTTAATAATGAGATTACCTAAATCATAACATTTATAAAAATCATTAAAATGCCAATATGATACACCAAAAGTGAAAATTTGGACTTTTCTTTTTTACTCATGATCTATCTGGTACCATTTCCTTCTAATCTCGCTGAAGTAATTTAAAATACCCACAATGACTTCTGAGCTGTTGAGAACTTCTAAAAACCTAGACTGAAACATATTGTTTGCTGGTAACTTCAGATCATCTTTACTATTGTTTTTAATCATAAGGTTTTCTTCTAAAGATGAAGTATCTGAATCAACTCTCAGAATCAATATATATTAAAGGTGAACATTTATATCAGGCTCTCAAAGACACTTCAAAGGACTAAAATACTCATATATAACTGCTGAAGTTTGTCACTTCAGCATTTATGACCACCATTCATCATAACATTTTTTTTGCATTCAATCAGTGCTTCAAAGGGCCATACCAGATTGTTCCATAAAGGCTTCAGGCCAATCTTATACCAAACACTGCTTTCAACACATCTATCAATTTTGATGAAGGAGAGGAGCCAAGATGAGATGAAGGGGGAGAGGATCAAGCACTGATCAGCTTCACTTCAGAGCCACTTATGATCTATTTTTTTTGTCATTATGAACTGGGAGATAGTTAGGTATAGTTCTTCAGTGTGCATGTGCTAAAGGAGAAATCCACATATTTTATGTACCTACCCTGTTTGCGGAGAAGGTCAATTCACAAATCCAAAAAGAAGTCTGTTCTTTATTTTTTTAACATATCTCCAAATTAATCAAATCTCTTTACAAGCCAGAGTATGTCTCCAGTGCCTCACTACATTTGTATTCATCTAACTGATTGATGCTTTAAAGGAAATCAAGCTCACACATATTCTCACTTAGAGATGTTTGCTCTACAGTTCTGACAAGGGAAAAGTACAGTGAAAAGTACATAGAAAAGTATAGCATGCATAGTGTAGTAAAATGGCATAAATGTGTTTCTTCAGTGAGGAAATTTGAGTAGTCTTGGGAGTTTCCTCTCATTTGGACTAAAGGAAGACATTCTCATTCATAGACACTCCACCCCCCACAAAAAATCAACCCTCCTTGTAAAGAGAGAAGGGACAATAAAAGAAATAATCTCTAGCAGATCTACCTACAAAAATGTCTATTAAGAAGACAACCTACAATTGATATTGTCTAGTTTCTTATCAGAAATAACAACTGGAAAAGACATTTGTAGAAAATTTTGGTCTTCTCTCTCATAAAAAGATATTGAAAATGCTTTTATGTCATACATTTGGCCCTTTCCCATTCTCATCCCTAAGAAACAGATTACATAGCTCACACATTCTTCAGCAACAGAATATAGACATCGTAGAAGTGAAATAGACTTGTGATTTCACTAGGTTAGTGTAGGACAGCACAAGTAGCAGGATTTTACAAACTTCTTCACACTCAGATTTTGCATATGAACATAATTTCATCCAAACTTAATTTTTACACCAAAATCCCTTTGTTAGGATCCATCTAATATGACTTTTGAGGTCAACAGAGGGTGGAAGTGTTTGTATCTTATATAAAATGACAGTATGTCCTCTTTAGAGACAACAGATATAAAATAAGAATTTTAGGCATAGTCCATATGACCCATTTTATATATCCACTTCATTGTGAACTGACTTAAACTCTGGAATTACCTATGTATCTCCACTGACTACAAAGAGAAATGAAACTTTCCTAATTTTTGTGAATATCCATAATGGATTTCTAGCTTTTTTTTTTTCTTTCTGTCATATGGATTACTTCATTTTTCTATCTTCTGGGATGTTATGACTGATATTTATCAAAAAGTAATATTTTATAATTCAGTAATATATTTGTAGTATATAGTATAGTAGTATATATATTTGATATTTATCAAAAAGTAATATTTTATAATTCAGTAATATATTTGTAGTATATAGTATAGTAGTATATATATTTGATATTTATCAAAAATTAATATTTTATAATATTTTATAATTTTATAATTCTAAGTTTAGGATTTTGTTTTTTTCCCTTTTAAGCAATTCACAGATCTAAATACATTATGGATTTTAGTGCAAGACTGAAGTTATAAATGACTAAGTATAGACCAAATGATTTTTAGGAAGGAAAAGTGATACAACTATAATTTGCATTTTGATTACCTTTCCCAGAAGAACCTGAAATGAAGAAGCAAGATTGTCACAGTCTCTGCAAGGTGCGTGATGTAAAGAGAACAGGTGAACAGAGTGAAACTGAGGGCAGAGCCATGAGGTCCCAAACTATGTGATGTCAAATCCATGAAACATTAAATGGTGGTTACTGGGTTAGGGTGGAATCCACTTCAACTACTCTGTCCTAGTAATCTGCAGACCATTTTTTTCCTAAATCAGGAATGATGTACCCATTGACACTATGAATGGGGTGAGTGTCTCCATGGTCAACTAGATGCAAACTTTTAACAGTTAAGTGGGATTAACACATGTCTGGAAGAAACACCCTGGGGAATTTCTCTTTAAGGAGTGAAGAGATCTGACCCCGATCCAGGAAAGCATTTGAGCAATTGAATGACCACAAGCATGTGCATAGTCTTCCCTGAGAGCCATACCATTCATCTAGCTGAAAATAAGAGACTGAGACAGACTGATGTACCAGGATTTTAAGCCAAAATACAAATCCCATAGCACATAGTCAGTGTTGTTTCTTGTATTATACCAATACTTCAAGAAGAGTTGTACTAATTTCGTCAACATATTTTTCCTAAAATAGTTTTTAAAAATAATTCAACATTTACTTAAAAAAAATTAAAATGAACTGAACAAATAACATCAAAAACCATAAAGCTGTGCAAACTTCCATTTACCAGTCACATTAGTTTCACAACATTTTATACCAAAGTTTTAAAAAGTGCAAACATTTAAATATTTTGTTGGGTTTTTTCAATACAGCATAGTAGTCATATTAAAAAAGAGCTTTAAATTGAATAATTATATTTCAAGAGATTCAGAAAAGTCACTATTTCACAGCAATTAATGTGGGGATTTTTCTTGCTTGTATTAGACCACAAGTACAGATCTTCAAGGTTTAATTTGTATGTGTCTCTTCTGGTTAGTTTAGGTACCACTCTTGCATAGAACTATCACTGTATAAATATGCGATTAAGATGTGCAACTGAAATATCTAACTTCGTGGCAGATGCTTCTCTATTTGATCTTTTGTAACTGAAGGGTTCTTTTATCATTTGAGCTTTTGGGTTTGTATTTCTCATCTGCTCTTTTCTGCCAGCTTAACCGAGATTTTAAATCAAACCCTAATTAGACTACATATGCTGTTTAGGAAAAAGTTCTTAGGAAAGTAATGATTCATATAAGCTTTGATATTTCCAGATAACATCTAAGAAGAAATTGGATTTTAATTGTTTTAAATAACTTCCAATCACCCTCTTACTCAAATAAAAGTAGTTCAGCACTGTTCTTTGATCAAAAAAAAATCTTCAGTAACAGAAATACTGACTCTATATTCCTATCAAGTATACCATCTACGCTTAATGATGAAAGCCTTTATTGGCACAAATTTTTCAACTAAGTAATATTATAACTCAGATATTCTATTACATATTTCTGATACCAATACCATAATCCTCAAATCAGAAGTTACCAAATTATATTTAATTCCTGAAAAACAAAAATCTGCGTGTACATGTTGAGCATCTAGGATTTCAGCCAAAGTTTGCTTTTTAGCAATGTGGATATAAGAAGGGTTGATATCTTTTTTTTTTTTCTTTGATATTCTATGAGGAAAAATGAATTATTTTAATGTTATTTTAATTATAATGCACTTACCTGAATTACACGTTTCAATGTTTTAACTAGTGCTAAGAAAGCCCAAATTTTAAACATTCTCAACTTGCACTAGGTTAAGGAAACCTGTGTCAAAAATGATGACTGATATCTTGTTCAAACATTAATAAACACATTTGCTGGGAAAGCCCCTGGACTCTGACACTTAATCACAAAGATATAAGCTCCATCTTTAAAAAAAATAAGAAAAATATTAAAAATCTTTGCATTTTTATGTCCTACTTAGTTATTTGACCCAGTTTTTAATCAGAAGTAGCCAGAATTTTCTTTTATTCCACAGGGCGATTGCCGGCTGCCTTAAGAATAAGAGCTTCAGTATTTCCCCTGATAGAAGGCTGACAAGTCATAATGAGGAACTGTGTCTTCCAACATCAAGCCAATACAGTTTCTGTTAATTGTCTGAATACTGTGTTGTGACACACTGCATATAAAAATGATTTTCTGAAAACCAAGAAATTATACATATTTCCAAGACAAATCCCTGCAAATATAACCACAAATTTATAATAGGCAATAACAAGATATCTTTTTTTTTTTTTTATCTGAATTAAATTTCAAACAGAAAATCAGAAGTGTAAATCCAGATTTCCAGTTACTCTGTTACTTTAGTGATTCACTAAAGCTACAGCAATTTGTTTCTCCATCTAGTTGAATATGTAATAAAGTCAAATATTTCTCTTAGGTTTACTGTTGAGTCATTACAAAAATGTGACTATCAAGACAACATGACAAATGTGACTATCAAGGAAACAATATATCAAGACATCAGACTTTAAGAAGAGTTTATAAGAAATAAGTTGGAGATGGATTTACAATAAGACAACACTGATATCCCAAGCTTCTAAACAACACATGAAGTCTGACATACAAATATAAAAGGCAGATGCATATTGGTTGATATCGTCAAAAATTGTTGTTTTCTAAATGTTAAAAATTGATAGCATTTTCTACAAAAATTTCAAAAACCCCACTGCAACTCAATAAAAGTTTAATGGTAAAATCTTAATTACAGGACAGCATAATTAAAAAAACAAACAAAAAAACCAAAAAAAAACCAACAAAGAACCAAAAAAAAGGAGTATACTTATATATTAAAACTGAAACTCACCACATAGAATAGCTAAATGTGATCTGTGAGTCAAACAACTCTTGTGTACAAACTTTTGCAATATAAAGCAATTAATTTAAAATATTCTTCAGAGATCAGGATGTAGTGGAAGACAAAATATTTTGAAAGTATAGTTCATCTTCTTCTGGTTGCAGATAAAAGAATGAAAACATAAAGTCTGAGGTTTGTATTAGTGCATCAAAGGTATTTTTTGATATGTACTATTTGTTAATTGATGCCTTTCCAGAAAGTACCAATAGCACTTTCTGGAAAGACATAAATTGCTGAGGAACCCATCATAATCTTCACACTTTATTGTGAGAACTGACTCAGTAGAGGATAGTGTATGACATTGGGGAGAGCTGGGGAATGGGGAAGCAACACCTAATTGCAAGTTTATGTCTGACTGTTATTCAGAGTAAATTTTATTATTTTTTATCATCAACTATAATTGGTCAACTGGATGAAAATCTCTCTTTTTCTGTGACCAAAGCTGCCCTCCAAGAATGCTAAAGACATCTTAAATACAAATAGACTGGTTAACAAGCCTTTCATTGCATTGAGCTTACATACATGGTTATTGAGTGAAGGCAGTATTTATAGGGCTTTGTTTAAAATAAAAAGCAGGTCACCACGTAGACCATGACATCCACCAAATAATGTGTACCTAAACCACACGGCTAGATGTCAAGTTATTTTCTATTCTGATGCTTTACCTAAGAATTAGCTAAATATCCAATATGAAAAAATTAATATTTACTTATACACATATACACACACACACAAAAAAAAAAAAAAGTCCTGATTGAGTTTTATACACGAAATATATATAAAACACCAAAAAAAATATTGCAAGAGTCACAAAGGATTTGAGTTTCAAGTTTCATCTCTACACTCTTCAGGGCAGCCCATGCATAAGCACATGAACACACACGTCAGACCGCTGGACCTGCCATCCACTTGGCTCTCGCAAACACCCGCACGAATCAAAAGGCTCCAGAGGGACCCAGAAGCACCAAATCAGGGCACGGGGGCAGGGAGCGGCATCTCCTCTGCCTGGCCACGGGCTGTGAGTGCGCTGTCTTGCAGGACCTTGGACAGCGGTCTCCTGGCCTTCCTCTTAGTTCAGCACAGACCAGCCCCGCTCAGCCCAGCCCAGCTCAGCCCAACCCAGCCCCTCGGCCCACCCCACTGCGCACCCCGCCCGCAATGGGTCGGCATCTGCACTGCCCACCAGATTCCCTGCAGAAAGGGCAAATAGTCTAAGCTGCACCCATGGTTTGGGTTTCTTTCCCCCTCTGAGGTACCTTTCATTTTAAGATTGGTTGGCCAAATTCTCAAAACATAAAGTGATATCATCTGGCACTCAGAACCGCAGAAATGTAGGTCGCTGGCGTTTATCTAGTTCATTAAAGTTTCACACAATTATTTTAATGTCAACAACTTTTTCTCTGTCATTAAGAAAGTATTTCTCCTCGTTGGGTGTGTGAAGGGAAAATCGTTAAACAGTGTAAATTTGCTGTTCTGTTCATTTTCAACCCTTTTTATGCCTTGATATTCTGTAAAGTAACTGAGCACTTTGTGGTAAAGTTCAGTCAAACTAAACTGTGATACAAAAAAATTACTTTAAGTGTGTAAATGCTGATGGTTTGGCAGAATGGAATAGTAGGTCATTTTCCAGCTATAGAGCTACTGAAATGACAAAGATTTCCTTACAGCAATAAATATATATTTACATTTGATACCCTTTTTTAATTAGCCAATTCACTCTAGAAATAAAATATGTTTACATTATCAGTAACTGAGTACATAGCATATATACAATGAGTGTGTACACACACAGTTTGCAATCTAAAAACAGTTGAGTCAACACTTCTGATAAGTCTACCTTACTTTTGTCGGATTTTGAAAGAAAAAAAATTAATACAGCAACTTTCCTACTTTATCCAATTAGATAGCAGGTTATTTCAGCTTCTGGAGAGACTCTGGATCGATTTTTGTGGCAAATATATGGGCAAATTATACTAAGTTATTGGTGAATGGGATTCTTTTAGGCATAGGCTGTTAGCAGGAAATTACTTCAGAAGGCCCTGCTAAAGTTACAGAGCACAGAGGTACTGCCAGGCGTCCTATTTAGAGCAGCAATTCACATGCATAGCTGTGCTCCACTGTTAAAGCAGAATTCAGTTCAGACTGGTTAGTGCTACAGTAGTTGAGATAATCTAGTTCAGGGCAGAAATATTCAGCTCCGACCAAGTACTCAAACAGGGGAAAAAAGCATGCAGTTAGCTATTTTAGGCACCGAGGACAACTCTTTTCTTCTGCCCTGTCTTGAGAGATAGGCCAACTAATCTTGTGCAAAAGTAAAGAGAAGGCAACAACTACAAGAGCCAAAGTGGGACCCTCTGCCTTCTCGTAAATGAAAAGAACAACCTCTGGATCTCTCTGAGCCGTCACCAGTGACACCAAAGGATAACAGCCGCAGCTTATCAAAACTCTGTCACCATCACTTCCCAACCACGGGCCGCTGCGGTGCCCGTCAACAGACACTCTTGTCCTCCAGCTTTCCCCAGCTCCACAGATTTTGGCAGAGCTCCTGAAAACACTGTCCCGCTCCCGCTCCCGAGGAGGCCCGGGGCCGCACCGCTCCGCCGCCGTCCAGCACCGCCACCCCCGGGGCCAAGTGCCCGACGGAACCTACCCGGAGCCTCCGGTGCGCGGCCCTGGCCCCGCGGGGGGGACTCGCCCGTCCCCGGGGCACCGCGGCCACCTGCCCACCGCGGGCCGGCGGCCCGGGCAGCGCCGTCGGGCAGCCCCGACCCCGGTCGCCGCTCCGAGCCCCGCTCATTGTCATGCAGACCCTGTCGCTGCCTGCCGC
>VYXF01009743.1:642417-670517 GCA_013397295.1 Polioptila caerulea
GGGCGAGGAGCCGGGGCGCGGGGGGCGCCGGCTCCCCCATGCCCGCCAGCAGCTCCGGCTCCGCGGGCTCCGGCTTCTCGGGCGGCGGCTGCTCCTTCTCTCCGGTCCCCGTGAATTTGGCCTCGGCGCAGAACCACAAGTGATCAGAGAGCAGGACCGTGAAAAACAAGAGCGATGCCAGGGACAGTCGCCATTTCTGAGCCCTCTCTGAATCCGTGAAGGGTTTCTCGTTCTCCCGGGGTGCGAACCAGATTTTTAAGCCGTCATCATACTGCCGACTACACATCCAAGCACCCCTGGTCATATTTTGGGAACGCACAGCCCTGGCCGACTCCACCGTGAGGGCTCCTTTGCCAGTGTCACCACAATATGCATTGACTTAAAAGATTGGGGGGATTTTCTTGCCTGCCTTCCCTTCTCTCGCTCGCTTGCTCTCCCTCTCTCTCTCTCTTCCACTCTCCCCCTTCTCTTTTTCTTCCTCTTTTTTCTTTCTTTCTCTTTTTCTTTCTTTCTTCTTTTTTTTCCTCCGAGATATTGTTGGTTTTCGCCGGTGGCTCTGCCTTGGTCTCACCACACGAAACAGCCCCAGTCCATCCAACGCGGAGTGCCGTGGAGAAGATAAGAGCAATAACGCAGAGAGAGGAGGAGGAGGGAGAGGAGATGGTGGTGGTGGTGGTGATGGTAGTGGTGGTGATAGTTGGTGGTGGCTGGGCTGCGCGACTGGTCCTTTCCCCCTCTCACCCAGGCATGGTCAGATCGCAGCTCCCCATCTCCCTCCTGAGAAAAGCCCACTGCCCCCGGACAACCGCATGCCGCGTCCCCCGCTGCCGACGGACGGCTACGGGAGGGCTCCTCGCCTCCTCTTCCTCCCTGCCGCCGCTGCTCCTCTTCCTCAGCCCCGAGCCGCGGCACAGATGCCTGCACCGCTGTCTCAGTCTCTTTCTTCTCTCCCCGCTCCGCTCTAACTGGAGAGACGCTGCTGCAGGGCTCCCGGAGCGCTGCCGAGGATGCTGAAGAGGAGGAGGAGGAAGAGGAAGAGGAGGAGGAGGCTGCCGGGGCCGCCGCCGCTGCTGGTGACAATGGGCTGCGGCTGCCGCCGCTGCTGCCGCCGGGCGCGGTGTCCCCGGGCGCACGGGGCGGAACTGCCTGGCTGGGGGCCCCCGATGGGCACAGGCATCTTGGGCCCCTGGGCTAAGTTGCCGCCATCTTCGTCCTGGAGAAACACTTTTTTGGGGGGAGCTCTGCCTTTTGCGTCATCTCCTCCCGCGCCGAGATCGCTCTATCCTGGCGCATTGGCAGCAGCAGCAACTCTGCCTCCTCCTGCCTGAGGAGGAGGAGGTGGGAGATGCACTGGGGACCACATGGACCCTCCAAAGGGCTTCCTCGATGCAACTCTTTCTACTCGTCTCTCCGAAGGGACTGCTCAGTACTACTGTCCAGCCCTCTCTCCTTCAGGGTCTCCTTCCTTTTGTGGCCATGAAACATCATGTCCACGCAGGATGGTGGCTGGAGAGGTCTGTCTCCGTGTCTGTCCTTGTCATAGCAAATCACAAATAGCATGACACTACAGGCTCTGCATCCTGGACAGTTTTGGCCACAGAGTAAAATGCCTGAACACAGTTTCCTGTCTCAGTCAGAGAGCTGTAAAACAAAATGACCACAAACCCCAAAAGAAGTTTTGCAAAACCCTAGTTCAGCCCATGAACTGGATAAATACTGCCTTTATGTGTGTTTCCCCATTTAGATATCACTGCCCGGAGAGAAAGTCACAGGGGCCATGCTTAGCACTCCTTCTAGGATGATAAAATCACCAAGGGTGATGATCTCCACTCAGACCCACAGCAGAGATCCAAACACCTTCTGTCCCCAACCATCAAGGTTTCTTGTTCAAATAAGTATGCTCTTTGGACACTCCTGAATGTCTCTCACTCCTTTCTTCTGACTCACTTCTGCACCTTAATGTAACAGCAACAGAAAAACTTGGATCCCACACACAAAGACAAGAGAAGGTTCCAACTAGAGGTTGACCACTAACAGTTGAAAACCTGGTGTTCGCCTCGAGACATCAGGTATGCTATCTGGCCAGAGGGTAACCAAGACGTGTATTTTAATTTCCCCATTGGACTGACAGAAGGTTTAGAAACCATATTATTCCTTGTTCCAGAGGTTTTCTCTATCCTGAGGGACTGATAATTGCCCTTGTAAAAGGCACACAATATATCTCAAAAGGTGGCTTTGCCCCATTTTTTGGTTTAAGAAAGCCTTTTTTCTTAACAAACATGGTCTGTAAACTAATACAGTTTGCTGGTGATTCTTGAATTAAGCTTTGAAAAGTGTAATGAGAAAAGACCTGAGACTAAACCATATCAGAGGAGAACAAAATTTGTACCTTATCTGACTGCAGCTGTCATTAACAGAAGGATGATCTTAACCAAGGAATGTAATGGGATTTCTGTCTCTTTAAGCAGTAAATCAAGGCTGTATGTCTTTTAAAAGGAGATGATAATAAACCTCAAACAGAAGATGCAGACTTGAGGTATGAATTGCTGAGTGAGGTTCTATGCCCTGTGTTATGCAAAGGGTCAAAGTGCGTTATCATAATGGTCTCATCTGGCCTTACAAGATCTGTGAGTCAAAGACTACAGCAAGATGTTATCTGTGGATTTTATTTTGATAGGGTTTTTAAAGACACAGAAACAAGTGCTTATACTGTAAGGAAAAGCCAAACCAAACAAAAAAACAATTGGGATAAGCAACAGATTCCTGACATCAGGTCTGAGATTTTCAAAACATGCTCTACTGAGACATCTGACAGTGACTGTGTAATTATTCTGTGTTTGGCAGACAAACTTGAGCTGAAAAATGTTGGCTTTGGAGTCCACACCTAGCAAATAGGCTTAATTTATATATATATATATTAATGTTGTTTCCCTTTTGTCTTGTTGGAAAAATGAGAGGATAATAGGCAATTTTGCAATCCACAATGAAATTATAAAAGTTCTTTATCTTCATAGTGGAACTTCAAGAATTGGTATTGATATTCAGATCTCCTATGAAACTTAGTATAAAAATGAATTCCTAAGTCTTTGCTCCTCTGTTTACACTTGTCTAAGATCAAAGCAAAAATACTTGAAATCAGTATGCTAGGATGGTTTAGATATACTTGGCTTCTCAAAAAAAAATCCATTTTCATGTCATGTAATATTTTCACACATTTCCCAACTTTTGTCTGGAAAAACAGAGTGAGAGTTCTTTTTCAACACCTAGAAATAAACTCTAATAAGACATTTGGTATTTTCGAAATGAACATGTCCTTGCTTTTCCAGTGACAGTTTTCTGTAACAGAGAACATGTCACGCAGAACTGTTGTTTCGCCTCTTGTGTTTCACCCAAAGCCCCATTCTCTCTCCATCTAGCGCAGTGAATAACTTGCAACTTAGTTGCAGTAGCCGGTTCCTGGTGGATCTGAACAGATGCAGTTCAGTTCTCTGGTGCCCCTTAGTGTTAGGTCTTGGAGCTCAAGGGAAAAATAAGGCTATAAAATAATATCTGAAAATCAAGAAGCTATATACAGTGAGTGAAAGAATCTGAAGTATACACTGTAGCTGCTTTCTCTCAAAGTTCCTACAAAAGTTTGTTACCATAAATCTGATCTAAATAACAACATTTTATTTGAAATAGTTTAATGAATTATAGGAATGGGAAGAAAAGTGAAAAAACATTCCTCAAGAATATTGCTGCAGGTGTGCCCATGTTCTTCATTCTACCTAAATAACTCTAGTGGTGCAAAATACCTCACTTTGAAATTGCATATTTTTTCCTGGGAATATTTATTATTCATGTTTCAAAGCTTGGCAAGTGTGGGGAACTCTTGGAATACTGTTTCCCTGGCTGGTGGAGTCAGCAGATGCTTCACAGAGAGATCTCCTTAAAGTATTGTCGTTCGGTGTCATCTCTGTCACTCTGCGCTTTAATCAATACAATCAGAGCTGACGTTCTTTAATTCTTTGACTCATAACATGTAAGACAACTGATTTATCAAGCATTAAAGACAAAGTCTAACAGGATGAGCATGCACAAATTCAAGATACTTGGAGTTATTGTTTAACCTACATACCATGTGTTTTCTTTGTGAAAATACTTTAGCTTATCCAGCAGAAGTATTTATTGATGCAACACATTAAAGGTAATAAACATTTTTCAGAATAGAAGGCTTTGCTGTTTTGAAGTAAATGTTCTTATATTTTTGCCTGTTATCATGCAAACAGTAACTTCCTGCATAATCCTCTCCCTTTGCTTTGTTGATTACAAAATTGTAACATGAAAAGAGCGGTATATAGGTCTTTCAGATTATTTTAACAGGTTAGAGAGCCACTTTGTCTTTGGAATATATGTTCTTCGTATGAGATATAACTTATTTTGCGATTGTTAAGTAGCATTTCTTTTTGTAAAAGACAGGCTATTTTTAAGAGACTTAAATTTGATTGGTTGATTGGTTCTATGATAGGAGCAATTGTTGCAAAAATTATTAACAGAAATACTCAATTAAACCTTTGCACTGGAGGCTCATCCACCACTTTTAATACCAAGCAAACATAATCAGGCCCTTGACTACTACCTCTTAGAGATTTTTTACAGTTTAAAATATTTGTCTTCAATAGGAATGTCTTTACATTCTTTGTAGGCAAAATGATATGTCATTTATGTGGTTTAACATCCTCAGAGTTGTTTAGTTTTTGGTTTAATTCAATATCTTACAACAAATTTTGGGTATTGTATTACCCATTACCTGGGAAGTGGATTAGAGATTTAATTATCTCAATCCATTTGATAAGAATAATATCCATGATGGTTATAAGATACAAAGAAGTTAAGAATACTGAAGAATTATTTTTTTTCTCATCACATTCCTAATGTCTTAGTTTCCTATTCAGTATTTTTCAGAAAGCTTAATTTTTGTGAGAAAGCTTAAGGCATCTAGGCCTGATTGCTCCAAAGCAATGGGGAATTTATGTTAATGTTATCAGAAGCTTCTAATCCTTGTTCAAACAGCACTAATGCAGATTTTAAGATTCTTCCATTCTCCTTTGTTCACACTTTCCACATTACTTTCAATTTTGTCTCTTTGGCTTGATTTTTTTAAGCTTCTCTTACCAAATTAGAGAATTAACTATCACACGACGAGTTATAAAAGTTTGGCAGACTGGATTTTAAAAGGCTAGGCAGTAGAAACTTCGAAGATACTGAGGTCATTGATTGAATTATCTTGCAGATGTTTTCTTGGTATCCTATGAGACTTCTTGTTAGAGAATTAGAACGTATTTTTGTTTGTTGACATTTTCAGCCATGGAACAATGAATGGAGAGCATAAGGAGTCTGACAATGTCTCTCCAAAAATTGTAGGTTATCTTTATCATGGGATCTTCATAATGAGAGCTCAGCTGTAATATTATATCCAGTGGGTATATTTGGGCATGATCTGAAATGAGCTAAAGCTATTCTTCATTTACTGAAGCCATCAAAAAAGTGAAATATAACTTTTGCACATGGCTTCAGCTGGAAGAAGATGATATTAATGTCTCACACAAATTAGCCTATGCCTGTTAGAGTAAGGTCTGATCCAAAGCATGCTGAGATCAGGGGAAAGATTGCAATGGGTTTTTACACCAAGCGTGTAGAAAGGAAAGAGAAGAATAAAGATCCTCCCCATATGGGGATGGAAGGAAAAAGACTGAAAGCACCATCAAAAGGTAGATTATGACTTTTAAAATATTTTTCATTGTTTCCCTCTTGTAATAATTGTATACATTTGCTGTCTTCTAATAAATTTAATAGCCTCACTATGTGATTATGCTTTTACAGACATCAAAGATATCTTTTTAATCTTTTCTCCTTGGTTATCTTACAGGTACCCTGGCTCATCCCTGTGCCAAAATTCAACTCATAGGAAAGAGATAATATTTGATTTTTCTTAGATTAGACTCTTTTATAATCTTTTTCTTAAATAAGAATATCTGTGCACTGTGTAGAAAGTCTTAGGTTTTAGTTAATCAGTCAAATAGTTTTCCTTTGCTCTCTCCTATGCTCATGGAAAGAAAAAAGTGTACTTTTAGAGATAACCTCACTGTTTCATTCACATTCTGGTTTCCTCTTTAAGCATGTTACTGTAGAATGTTTTGTATCAGCCTGAGTTACAAAGCCTGCATTAGGTAATTTTTATTTTCTGATGTACAGTAATGATGTTTCTATTCCAGAATTCAGACTAAATTGAACTTGTAACCTCATGTTCATCCATGTCTGTGGAATGAAGGGTGTGGAAAAGAGAAAGAACTAATTTAGAAATAATGTATGTTAGCAAGTAAACTTTTCTCTACTTTTCACCACACATTTTATTCCACATTCTTTGGAAATATGCCATCCTAGAAAACTCATTTCAGGTTGACCACATTAATATCTTTATTTTTCCAGCACTGAATGCATGACAGTGTGAGCATGCAGGAGACGTTCCTACATATGGGAGTTTCTTGTTTGACCAGAAGAAATATCTCTACTACTAAAATAAACATTTTTATCTATAGATTTGATGTAGAGCTTGAATATAGGTTGAATAATTATCATTGTAAAACATACATACATATGTACATATATATATATATATATATGTTTCCTAAAAATATAAACAATTTCAGCACTTTTCATGTAATTTAACTTTAGCTATGTAGGCTTAAGCATCCCGTCAAAGCTTAGCCTTACACCATGCTATTAATAAGAAAATACAGCTACCTGCAGAACACAGCTCATTCCATCCATAAATAGGTTTCTAAGATAGGCACTCTTGTATGGCAAGCCATGTTCTGCCATCCCTTTACAAAAATATGGAGAAATGTCCCTGATTAACTTTCCATTGTTGTTTATCTAAGCTGGTTTTGGCTGAGAATAATTTTCTTCAGAGTGGCTGGCACAGGGATATGTTTTGGATTTGTGCTGGACACAGTAGTGATAACACAGGCATGGTTTTGTTATTCTTGCAAAGTGCTTGCACATCCTCAAGGCCTCTCACCCCATTCCATCACAAGGAGGCTGGGGCTTCACAAGCAGCTGGGAGTCACAACCAGGACAGCTGTCTCCAGCTGACTACAGGGATATCCCAGACTGTGTGGTGTCTTGCTCAGCATACAAAGCTGGGGGAAGAAGGAAAGCAGGAATGTTCAGAGGGATGGTGTTTGTCTTCCCAAGCCTTTGTTGTGTGTGATGGGGCCTGTCTTTCCTGGGGATGGCTGAACAACTGTCTGCCCATGGGAAGTGGTGATTGAATTCCTTGTTTTGCTTTGCTTGTGTGTGTGGCTTTTGCTTTATCTACTAAATTGTGTTCATCTCAGCCCACAAATTTTCTCACTTATTGTCCTTATTATTCTCCTGGTTGTCTCCATCATCCCACAGGAGAGGAGTGACCTGTGTGCAGCTGAGTTGCTGGGTGAGGTTTGGACATGATAATGCTGCACCCAGCTTACAATATTTAAAAGACAAGCAAACATTTTAAATTAATCAGCAAGATTTCTGTCTCTGTCTTGGTGTCCTGTAAAAGATTCTTCCTGGGGAAAAAACTACAGATGAGTGTTGAAGTACAAATTTAACACTTTTATATTTTTATTTCTAGTTTTAGTTACTAGTAAAGCAGATATGAATGAACCATATATTGACTATCATTATTTTTGGAGCCAGGTCGTATCCTTTTCCATCAAAATGTAATATCTTGCCTTCTGCCTACTGGCTGCAATGCCATCTGCCAGGAAGAGAGAGATAGGGTGGGTTTTTTCACTCTGCCTTCCAGGGTTATTCCCGTGAAGAAGGCATGTGACTCAAGTTGTAGGATGACTCAAGCTCTTATGGTCTTCTTGGAGTCATCCCACAATCAATTTAATGTGTCTGACCCGAAGACAAATGTCTCCTTTTGTCTGCAACATCACCAGCAATTTTCTAAACTTTGGCTTCTGTTCCATATGCCTTGCAAGAGATTCAGAGAGCTAAGCACAGGCTGAAAGCAAAAAGCTCCTGATATTTTAATCTATTTCCACTCTTTAGATGAGTGTGATTCTGGACATTCTCTTTTCCTCAGCATCTCTATTTATAAACAGGGGAGGCTAGAAGAATTAGGTAATGCCTGTAAAGTGCTGTTTTAAATAATAAAAATAATGAGTTTAGTCTTGATGGGTTACTATATAGGTCAGTATGTAATGTTATTTTTTATCTCATCTAGCTCCTAAGTACTGAATATTTGTTATTGTTTCAAAGAGATTGCTCTCTGTTTCTGAGTGGCATACAGACCTCTGTGAATACACAAAGATTTTCTACAAAAGGGATCTCATTCAGATCATTCTGTCTTAGAGTAAACAAACAGTATTGCTTTTCTAATTTTCCAGTAAAATACATTACTTGATATTTGGCAATATATTACATTTTCATTGCATTAGATTGCTGGAAAATATGTACTTTATTTGCATGCTTTTATCTTGTGGGGGGAAGACAGAGAAAAGTAATGTAATTATACTGGGTGCTTTAGTCTCCTAATTAGTTTTTCTGGGTCTTAGATTTAACTCTTACATTCTGTTGAAGTTCATTTTTCTTCTCTTTTCTTTTATCTTGTTCTCTCTTTTCTTTTTTTTCTGGAGGCAAGCCCTGGTGGCTGGCTGTGGCTGTGTGACACTCACTTTTCCCACACCACCAGAGCAAAGTCAGAAAGTCAAATCTTACCTAACATATTATGAGTCTTGCTAGGGACAGGCAGAGAGATTCTGCCTCTAAGTACCACCATTATGGGTATAATTTGCTTCAAGCCACAAACAGGGCTGGCTCAGGGTCAGTGGAAGTGCACTGTGTGTTGCTGAGGTGACTGCATGTGCTCAGAATTCACAGACCATCATTTCATAAAAGGTTGGCTTGCTCTGCTGCATAAGGGCTTCATGAAACAAAAAGAGAAAGCACTTCACAAGGGCAGTGATCTTCAGCTTCTTTCCTCTTATCATTTCTTAAAGGCAACAACTCACTGAAATCCTGAATTACAGACTAGATCCCTTTTAGTAAATAAAAATGCAAAAAAATTAAGGGGGAGTCACCACTTTACTTTAGATACCTAAATCAACACTGACAGTGAGGGAATTCAGTAAAGTGAGATAGCTCATCTCTGAAGTCTCCCTTTAGTCAGTGTAGAGAGACAGGTTCCTTTGCAGGGAATAATTTGGATTTGACCCTTTTTCCACATCACCCTGAAGAACATCTGTCTCTCCTCTCTGTCCACTGAGCCCCAGGAGGGAGCTGATTTAGTTTGGCTCCTAAAGTGAGGGTTAAGGCTGCTCTCCAGAGTCTCTGTTGTGCAGGGTACATAAATTAAAATCGTAAGAAGGTGTAGTAAATGGTTGATAGACATACAGGACAGGGGAGGGTGATAGTGTTATAGCAGTAAATTCACCGTTAAGGGATAACCAGTGGGGACATTGCAATTTGTATTGACATTACTGACACCTGGAGAAATCCTTTCGAAAAAGAAAACTACTGTTTTACTTTTTCTAAATTTGTTTTCTTTTTAATTAAAATAAATGTTTCTGGCTGCCTTATTTATCAATGGCTGTAAAAGCCACCCTCTTTCCTTAAAGTCTGTATTTTCTGCAGTGGCTATCTTGAATAAAGAGACAAATTTGGGTGTTCAGAACAGTGAAATTTGTGTTGCTCATAAAAGGTGTCAGGCCAGACCAAATTAAACAGTTCTTTGACCTGCTGGTTTTAAGTTTACTCCTAGAGTGAGTATGCTCTTGTCTTAAGGTATTCTAAAAACAAGGCTGATATAGATAGGTCAAGAAGTGACACAAAGAATGGACAAGGAAAGTGGAAAACTTATTTTGCTTTATAGACACTGTGATATGGAGAACTCCATGTCATATGAAGAAATTCCATCCAGAAATGTGAAGTTAGGACTTGAAAATTTCAAAATTTTTGGTAGCCTGTCAGAAAGTCAAATTCTTAAACATAATTTACCTACCCATCAGATGATGAAATTACAGATGAATAAATATTGGCATATTTTAAATATTAGGCATTTCAAAAAGTTATGATAAAAATTACTATGATGGTTTTGTTTTGATCTTCTACAGAAGTACAAAACTATTCTATGTACTTTATCTTGTTTCATTTCAAAGGCCTTCACATATTTTCTAGGCAACTTTTTCCCTCTTTTTCCCTCTTTAGGCACATGTAAACTGGTGATTCTTGAGGGAAACAGGAACTATTTTATTAGNAGGTACTGGAATAGTAGAACCATGTAAACTGGTAATTCTTGGGGGAAACAGGAACTATTTTATTAGCTAGTTGTATTCCAAAGAAGACTCTTCTCTTGCCAAGAAAAAAGAGAAAGTCTCTTTCAGGGCGCTTCAGAGTATTTAAGTTTAGCTTTCCAGTACCAAAATTATTTCAATATGAAAATAATGAATAATTATTTCAATATGAAAATTAAAGTTTTTCATTTCACAGATGCATTTGAGAATGCTGTTCCTAGGTTAATGCACAAAATTATACATGCCAAACCCTCTTCACCTCAAGGAGTAATCCAAACAAGAACCTTAGGAAAAGTTATTTTTAAGTTATTAACTGTGCCTGTTAATAATTTTTCATTGTGAAGAATGAAGAAATATATACTTATCATAAGTACATACAGATATCTATTCTTAGGAAGAGATGGGAAAGGTAATCTGCTTTTGATTATGATAAAAAATCACAACTTGTGCCACCACACACCACGAATTACAAAATATTTGAACCATTTGAAAGCAACAATCACAAATATAAGGTGAATTTAGGAATTTCCCTCCTTTCCACATGTGTAACCATTCCAGAAAACCTTCACAGCAGAGGATTTAGATTTGTCCATCTTTTGCTTTGATGGTTTGATGAACTTTGATGCTTTGATTTTCATCTTGAGAAAATATTTCCACAGATGCTATGCATACATATTTGTCCAAACCATTACAGGGCATGGCTGTGGTTAAAACAAGGGAATACAAAACCATCATAGGATCCACAGTAGATATTCTCATATGGATTGAAGCATCCTCAGTTGTTCCTAATTTAGTAGTTCTTCAGCTCCCAAATTCATCAACGTTTATGCACCTAGGAGAAGCAGAAACATTCTGTATGTAACAGAAATGGTTCTGCCATTATTCTAATGCTACAGCAAGCAAATTGACAGTATAGTTTTAATACGTAAATAAAAAAAAAATTAAAAGAGGAACGAAGTTCTGTTGATATAAACTTGGGTACTCTATCACTAGGTTTTTTTGTCCCAGTCAAGCTATAGGAATTTTCCAAGTAGTGTCTCTGTTCTCATTCTAAACATGGAAGAGTTATTCAGGAAAATACAGAAACAGTTTGGGCCTTATTAATATTTCAAACACTTGTATTTTCAATCATGTTCCTAATATGAAACAAACTCAGCAACATTAATTTTGAAAGGACTGCATAATTCTTGGATGTATTTCTGTACAACTATCTTAGTGAGACATCTGTTCAGATAAATATTTCTCAAAGCTTTCCTTTAAATCTAAGCTGGCAAGGTGGGCAGAGTATGAGCTTTGATATTAATTAAAACTTTCTGCATTAGTTTACAAAAAGCTAATTTCTCTGCCTGTATACAGCCTACATTTCCTGCTATTCTTTGCACTCCTTTAAATAAACCAACTGTATTCCTGACACTCTCTATTTTTCTTCTAGAAAATGTATGTATTTGGAAAGATTAATCAAAAAAACATGCTGACATCCCCCTCATATTCCGATGACCTGCACATCCAAGTAATCACCATTGCCCTACATCCATTGTAATTTTATCTGCAGATTTATACCCTCTAAGTATCAGACTCAAGGCTTAAGGTACCGATGGATATTTTTTAGAAAACTTTGTTGCTGAGGAATTGTAGTTTCAAACGTACCTTGAGAGAGAGAGTTTCCTTGTGGAAAACATAATTTTTTTTTTTTTCAAATATCATTTAATAGATATTCATGAAGAGCTCTTAATTTTCAATCATAGTAACAAGTTTGACTATGTTTATTTTAAATGAAGATCTGAGAATACACAATTAATGCAGAATAAGTAAAGGGGTACTCAAGTGGGAGAACTTATAGGGGCATGAGATGGAAAAGTAAATTTTGGGGTTTTTTTATTTCCTGTAAGAATTGGAACAAGATTTTGGATTCTCTGTCATACTTTATTTTGATTTTTTTTTAAACTGTTTGTTTGTTTCATAGAAATAATACTTTGGTTTACAGTTCCAGTAACTAGCCTAATTAATTCACTACACTGGATCCTACTTATATTCTCCCCTATTATCACCCCATTTTTACTGATGATAGCTGGCACCCACTAGAACTGAGTAAATATATATGGCAAAACAAAGCCAATTTGTAAATTGCTTAAACTGCTCTCTATGAGTTCATGCATCCATTCAGTTACTTTCCAGGAAAAACATTCACAGGCAATTTAAGATGAAATAGAAAATACAGAGAAACATTACTTGGAAGGGCTTTCCAATCCAGGAACAGAAGCTACATCCTGTGTCTTGTCTGAATAAACACATTTTGACAATATAAAATTTCTGAATAAGCTATCAAAAGAGAAGGTAGTTATTAAATAAGTATGAACAACACACATTTCGGGACCCTATAATCAATTTTAAAAAATTCAGACATGAAAAACAAGTCCGGTAAATGGTATTATTTATGAAGACCTAACTACATATTAGTACTTCGTTATGGATTTTCTATCTAACCTGCACGTTTCCACTACTTCTGTATAAATTAATCTTTTTCCTTCTTGCTGATGCAAATATGTGTCTTACATAATTTCCCTCACATTCTCCCCTTCACACCCTCTTTTCTTTCCCAAGACCCACTACAATAACTATGCTGCTTGAATAACAAGGCTCTTCCATTATGTGCTTATAAAGTTGGTTTGCCTGACTTTTTTTTATGACCAGGACCATTGAAATGCTCTGTAAGAATTCTGAGCAGAACACCTTGTAGTAATCTAACTTAAGGTGTAAAAATTACTGAACAAAGTATATTAGGCAGGAGTAGTTGCAGTCACTGTGTTAGCAGCTCCTTTCTTCACTTAACCAAGAATCACAATCAAGAGATTATTTGTAATGAAAAACATCTTCAAAATGATTCACACTCTCTACTTATTCCTTCCAAGAATTTGTTGCTCCCATTACTATAACAGCTTTTGCTTGGACTATAAGTACTAACTACACAATATACATTTTACTGACAATTCTGTGCTAAGAATATGAAAGCTTGTTCTCTACCCATCCTTTCTATTATATTCATAGTCTCCTAAAGCAGAATATCCTTTCTCAACAGCTGGCACAGGCCCTGTAATTTCACAAAACTCATTTCACAAGATTTACATACCGTCCATGCATGGCAGATGTTTTGCCCATGTGCAGCACATGCCCAAATCATCAGGGTGCAGATATCACCCTGTACACAATACCTGCTCTCTATAATGAAGATTTGGCACTCTGGAGACAGGTGCACCACAAGTGGGAAGATACATGAGGCAGCACTCAGCATGATCAGTGATGGGTGCAGAATATCCATGGCACACAGTCATTTTTTACAGGGCATTACAGGGCATTTTTTCTGGGCATTACCTCCTTAAAGCCCAGTGGAGAAACGAGCTGTCATTACCTTGTGAAGTCTTTGGTGGCCAAAGGCTTCTCTAGAAATCATCACAACCAACACTGTTTGCTATGCCAGTGAATTCCACTGCACTACATACCACGATATATTCTGCATTCCCAAGTGATGTAAAAGGCAAATCTTGGTTAGTCATTAACCTGTGTGTGGCCCTTATCCCATCCTTCATCATGACAGATGTTATCTACTCATTACAGTTGTGAGTTCTGAAATTTCTTCAGGACAATCGCAGACTCTGCTCACTTCATTTCTGATGGGCATTGGAGAAGTGTGCATTCAGCCACCTGACTGAAGAATAGTCAGGCAGGAGAGACTTGGGCTACAAGGTCCTTAGTGCTAACTGGGTTGTCAGCCCTTGTTCTACCTTATGCTTGAGGATGTTTAAAAGCTGTTGTGACAGGAGCCAAGATCCTTCCATGACCCCGCATCTTTGATCTGTGTACTCAGACCACCTCTGCCGAGATATCTGCACATCACAGTAGATAGCAACTTCTATTTTAAGAAGGGATTTAACAGAAATCTGAACTACATGTAAACTTTGCTTTAAAAAAATCAATTCTTGGGAACAGGAAAAGGCATGCAAGAAAGCTGTACAGATTTTGGAAAGCCAATAAAAAGTAATGTGAGGGGCAATGTACGGTGTCTTTCATCTCAGTCAAAGCAGATGGCCTGAGCATTACACCAGCACTGTAATAGGCACCCACTTGGTGTCACTGAGGATATATCTCTGGCACCCTTTCCAACGAGGTGAAGTTCTCTTTGAGGTGTAGATTTCTCTGTCAGGAACAGAATCGTATATCCCATGAAGGTGCTGCCTCTATTCCTCTGACCTTCAGTTGATGCCTTGAGCCATTCCATTCTCTGCCATGATCACCTCCTTAAAGAAGTGGTTTTACCCCTGTACTTGACACTGGTGGGGCTGCAACTCAGATCCTGTGTTCAGTTTTTGGCCCTTCATGACAAGAAAGAGAGGTGCAGGAGCATGTCCCAAAACACTTGAAAGGAGGTTGTAGCAAGTGAGTGTCAGACTCTTTTTCCAAGTAACAAGTGACAGGTGGAAATGGCATCAAGTTGTACCAGGCAAGGTTTAGGTTAGATATTATGAAAACTTTCTTCATAGAAAGGATGGGCAACAATGGAAATAGGCTGCTGAAGGAAGTGGCACTTCCATCCCTGGAAGTGCGAAAAGCATGTGAATGTGGCACTAGGGCACATGGTTTAGTGGTGAGAATGGCAGTGCAATGGTCGGACTCAATGATCTTAGGGGTCTTTTCCAAGACAATTCTAAGACTAGAAGGATTTTAAGGCTTGTCCAGTAGGTTGTTTCATATGGGCTGCAGCTCTTATTGTGAGCTGTTTTCCAGAGCTATTCTTGGCCTTTCCAGGCCAGCCTTGAGAGTAACACTGTGGTTGTGCTAAGACCAAGAGATGGGGTAATACAACAGGTATGAGTGGACCCAGAGGATAGGCTGTGACAGGAACAAAGTTCTCCAGATCGAGATGACTTCAAGAATGACTTTTTTTCTAGGAGCATGTGGATGAAATGTGCTGCTGTCTTGCTATGAAGCACAGGGTCGTTTTGAAAGATGATGACGTCCTCAACCAGGTAGGGTGCTCAGCTGTGTGGTTTGCTTCATGTTTTGTAGTTTATATGAGTCAGTGAGGGGTCTTGGCTATTGTCACCCTTCTCCAACAGTGCTCTGGTTGCTTTTCTTCTGGAACTGAGCAGACTAGCACTAGCCTACATATCCTAGATGAAAGCAGAGCACTGACTTGTATCAGGGAATTAAAACCTTCTTTATCTTATTTATGGTTTCATTCTATATACAGTGTAACATTTTGATCGTTTTTGACCACAAACGCATGCTGAGTTTTCTGCAGTGATAACCTGGTACATTTCTCATGAAGTTTTCACTTCTGTGAATTATTTGAGTATTTTTATTCACATCCAAAGTTGCATTGTTTTGCATTTGAGTTACATTAAATAGCAATTTAACATTCCTAGTAAGAAAATAGATATTTTCTACAGTGTTCAAGGAGATCATTTAATTATCAGTGTTTATTGTGTTTTAATTTGATTCTGACTACCCTGATTAACTTTATCTCTTTTAGCAAACATAAAGAAATCTTGAAGGACAGCACCAGTTACAGTAAAATATGTGTTGGTGAAAACAAAGACAAGGATAGTACAACAATTGATAAGGTTGTGCTTCCACGCAAAGAGAATTGGTCAGTTCATGCAACTTAGAGTAGCTGAACAAGTACTTATGACCACCTGGAATCTAAGACTGAAGACACAACACCAGAGTTGGTATGTTTATTGACATCTCAGTAGGATACAGAAAATTGATACTCAACTGTTTTCAATTAGTCTCCAGTGGACTCTGCTCCTAACTGGACTGAGATTTTTCTCATACCTATCACCAGAACTTGCACATTCTGGGAGGAGCAAATTAGCCAACACCCAAAATGTTAAAAACATATATATATATATACCAAAATATATAAACCCTGTGTTAAGCAGCATGTATCTGACTCAGATGAGTTTATTTTACAAAGGCTTTTTAATTTCATTTCAGTGACTATTCACGCAAAACATATAAAATGACACATTCTTCCTTTATATTTTTCTGAACATATGGAACAGTGGCTTCCTCTATGAACTCTCAATTTCTGAGCAATGCTTGAAGGCTGGGAAGGGACACATAGTTTATTAACCTGAAAGGAAAGAAGAAAGGTCATGTCCATGAAGTGCTTTACTTCTACACAATCTTAGTAAAGGATGGCTTTCAACTGTTTCTTTGACTGTAATCTCCCACTTTTTAATTTTCTTAGTTTTTAAAAATCCTTTCTTTCCTCATTATCTAAGCTCTGTAAAAATACCTTCTGGATTTTAAAGTATCTTTTTAAATTTTTTTTTAGTCACGAACAACTGTATCACAAAAAATGTTTGTTTTTTTTTTTTTTAAACACTGAAATTCATAACTTTCCATAGCACAATTGCCCCAACCAGTCTATAACTCCCTTGCATTTTATTTAACCAGATAGTCTGATTGACTTATCTCTTTTTCTGAACATCTAATTATTTTGAGAATGTACAACATCCCAACTTGTCAATTATTAGCTCTCTTTTTGGTTTCATTTAACTTCTGGAACTCCTCTAATAATACTTTCAAGTATGCCCTCAATCATCTTCAAAAACTTTCTATTTTCGCTTGTTCTTTCTCTGAAATTAAAATTTTACATAGGTGAAAAATCTCTACAGTTTTTACAGATGAATGATTTTTAAAGGAGAAAACATAATAAAGGAGATAACTCTTCAGAATTATGACATTTGTGAGAGCTAAAATCCCAAGCAGGGAACCTGCATTGCTTTTATGACAAAAAAATGAAACTACATACTGAAAAAAAAAGAAAATAAGAAAGCAAAAAGGGAAATAAATAGATTCAGAAAGTAGCAGAATATTTTCCTAATAAATTAGGATCTTATGAGTGGTTTAACAAAAAAAAAGGGTATGATGGGAGAAAATTAGTTGAATTCAGAATCATGTCATGGATTACATGACCATATTTACTTTTGTTAGTTAAGCTTAACTGTTTGAGAAATGTGTTCATGAATTTGATGGATGATGCACATTCATTAAAAGGGATGAGATGACTGTCTTTAGCTTTTACTAAGAATCATGTTTGACAATTTCTATTGCAATTCCTAAGGGTGTTTTAAAATTTCGAGCTGGTACTCAAAATGCTTAAGTAAAATTATTCTTTCAAAAGTTCATGTGTTGGAGTGGCAATTAAACACAGTAATTATTACAGATTAGGACTTGCCTAAGCTCTTCACTCACTCTTGTATTCCATAAAAGAAGAAGATATGCGCATATCTTTCTTTTCCACCGGACATACACACAGAAGTCAAACCAAAAGTAACAGGAAAATCAAATTATGCCAAATACAAAAAATCAGCCTGGTATTATAAATTATTAAAAAGTCATTATGATTTTTGATTTTCTATCAAAACAGCTAGAAACCTTTTGTCTGGATATGTAACAGTTAAATTTGATCAGGCTGACTTCTAGTTTTGATTCATTCGATAAAATGCATAAAACACCTTGCATATATTGATATCTGAGCTAGTCATCTTTGGGTCTCTCCATAGTTATTGCAGAGAAACAGACACTGGGATGGTAAAATATATCTATTCCTGAAGCAGGTATCTACATTAGCTTCGACAAATCACACTTTGACAGAGTTTATTTCTCCTCCAGTGATTGTAACTTAGTCTTCAGTGATGTGTATGGATGCAAATGTTCCACACTATAAAAACAATCAAATGAATTTAATTTCAGTCTGCCTAGTTAAATTATACTCCCATATAGCCTGTTCGAGCCAATATTTGCAATAAAAGCAGAACATACATATTGAAGGTTTCTTTCTACAGTTTTTAATACAGAGGATGTTTAGCTACAGTCCAAATAAATTTTAACTGTGGAATACGCAAATTCACTCTTTAGAATTATTGAATTACAGAAGGATCAAGTTAAGACTTTAGTTGTGTCAGGCACAATGAACTAAGGGAAAATAAGACATCTTTAAAAAACAAAATGCCTCCTGAAAATATGTGTTCTGCC
Source organism: Polioptila caerulea (assembly GCA_013397295.1). Taxonomy (NCBI): domain Eukaryota; kingdom Metazoa; phylum Chordata; class Aves; order Passeriformes; family Certhiidae; genus Polioptila; species Polioptila caerulea. The sequence continues at coordinate 660,786 of VYXF01009743.1, forward strand.
CATGTTATGCTGTCTGTAGGATTTGGGAATCCTTGTGTGTTTATTTTCTCCTCTGTGCAATTTTAAAGGAAGGTCGTGTCCAAAGATAATAATAAAAAAATGCAATAAGCAGGATATTAACTCCACTGCACAACACAATGCTGGTTTTTAAAAAGTGTACATTGCTTTATTTGTGGTTTGGTTTTTTTTCATTAATATGAAACATTTTAAGATATGAAAATCTATATAAAAAATAAATATGGTCAATATGAATATCTTTACAAAAAAACATGAAGGGTAATACGCTACAGAATTATTTTGAAAATGGCTCTTTAAAATGGTTTTATTTTACAAAACACAAATTCTTAAATCCTACAAGTTCATTTTCTCTATATGTAAGATGTCTGACTTGTAATTCTGATTCACTGCTCTACATTTAATGTACAGGTTTTAATATCTTAAAAATATCAAATTTATAGACAGTCTGACATATTTTTGCCTTCATCTTGGGAGTTGCAAATCAAATATTTCTGTGACCAAACTGATTATTCCAGCAGATCCTACATAAGATATAAGGTTGAGTCAGACCTGTTATTTTTTTGCCGTAAAATTTCCAGAATATCTCGGTAGATTATGAGTCTTAGTTTCATTTTTTAACTTAATTTCAGAAACAGTATTTCAATGGGCACGGAACTTTTATGCCATATATTTTAAAATTCCTGTCTTTGGGTGGGGCAGCAACAACTACAGGTTTTCAGTTACCTTTTGCTTCTGCAGTTACCTGTCTCCAGTAAATTCCAGATTTCTGGTACTGTGTCTTCAGAGAGTATACATTATTCTGCTCAACATAGGTAGAAACTAAGTTTGGAAAAGATAAGAAGAGTAAGACAGTCAGACAAGATAGGACAGAAATTAAGTAAAATTATATTTAGTCAAAATATTTCATGATGTTTTTTTTTTTCCTCAAAATTCAGCTGAAACTTTCAGTCTTATTCCTGATGAAGCAACATGAAATAAAATGCCAGCAAAAACATGTGTTATTAAAGTATTGATAAGATGTAAGCTTTAATAGTTCTTGAATTTCACCCAAAAATTTCTGTATCATATGTTAAAATCTAGTTTGTTTTAAGTGATTTGTTGCTATCAAAAGTTGTTTTGAAGTAAAGTCAATTAGAAGCATAGGATGGTGTGAGAGAAGCAACAATATAGCCGTCTAACATCAAACTGTGTCTCTTGTAACAAGCAGTCTGGAGTCTGGGATCTGAGTAATACAGACGGATTCCTTTTTTCTTCGCTTATTTAACCATTCACTAAAGTGAATTTGAAGGTAAATTAAAGTTTGGAGATATGAAACAGCACATGCAAATGCTTATCTTACTGATAGAGCTTCACTTTTCAACTTAGAGTATAAATAAGCATGATTTGAGATGTCTGGAAGGCTGAAAACCCACTTGTCAGTAAAGTACAATCCATTATTCAACCCGTGGGCAGGGAAATAATAACTGCATCTTGAACAGTCATCAGTCTCCATAGGATCAGTGTTTCTTTTTATGAGAAGATACACAACTTTCTCCTGTCATCACAGAATTGCTCGGGTTCTGGTGCCTGTATGTTATGACCCTGCCTGTACTTCAGAGCAGCTGGCTCTGAACAACGAACGTTGTTTTTGGGAAGTGCCAATCCAATTGGAATTCCTTAAAAAAAAAAAAAAAAAACAGAAAAAAAATAAAAGAATATGAGACAAGAGACAAAGTTGAATTTCATATTCTGAAACTATTCCCCTGGGAAATGAGAATTCAGAAGGTATTCACAATGATTCAACATTGACTCTGTTAAGCTAGGCTAATATTCACAGAAGAATGTTTTTCAGTATAAATTGCTTTTAAAAAGAGCCAGTGGCCTTGTTTGTTAGGGTGATAGGTCACAGAGGTGATTTTCAAAGTTTTGTAACTTGTCTGTGTTATCATACCATATGTTGAACGCGTCTTAGTGGTTTTGAAAGTCCTGCATAGCTTTATTTATGTCTATACAGAAAAGAATATTGTTAAAATATGTAATAGAAACACAGTAGAAGAATAATAATACAAATAAAAACAGGACAATGAATAATTTCAGTAAGAATTTGAGAATAATCATTTTTTGTAATATTAGGATTTTTTAATTTGACTCAGTGGAGTTATATTCTATCTCTAGTAAGAATCCAAAATGTACTTTCAAATCCCAGGAGAAATAACTAGTTTCCTGAATCCTAAAAGACTTCTAGGCTTGACATTTTCAACAAGACACCTCTTCACAGGCTTGAGGCTCCCATTTTAATCTTTACCAAGGAGTAACTCTTAATTCAGGAGTCACTAGCTGCTTGTCAGCAGTTGTGATAAGCCTAATGTACCCCTCAGAGGAAAGCCTATTCCTCATAGACACAGTCTTAAACATTTTAGTCCTGGTTACTATCCAAGCAGCCTTTAAATAATGACCTATAAGGAGCTGCTAGGCATTTTTTTTTTTTTTTTTAACAGCAGACCTCACACAAACTCTGACAAATCATTCTTTTCTTTGGAGCAGCTTGGCCCCATTATTTCTCCACCTTCAGCACAATGAAAACAACTTACGTGAGCTGTCAAGGCTTATCTTTGGAATAACTCCTAAATACTTCAGCACAGAAAGTAAAACATGGTGACTAATACTCTAACATCTGCTGCACATTGTCATGCACCCTGCAGTTGCCAACCAGATAAAATGGCAGCACATTTTACAGCCAGATGTGTCAAGATTTCATCTGCTTCTTCACTGTAATTCTAGGAAATCTAAGCTCCTACATCACATAAACTCTAAGAATCAAAAATTTTCTCTTTGGAGAAGATACGATGTGTACTTTGTCAAGTACAGAGTGGATGCCCTGCTCTGAGCTTCTCTTATCTAATTGAACATTCAGTTATAGAAGCATTTCCTTACAATAAATGAATAAAGAGAATGCCTCAAGATGTTCCTACTTTGATGGATTATAAAGTAGAGAGGGAAAAAGAAGAAAAGTCAGCTATCATATTTGTTTGCTCTGATGAAATCAGTTTTTTGGAAGGACTTCTATAGCTAATAAGATATGTGATGTTGAACACACCATAATACATCCCCCTCCCAACACCAAACATTTCATGAAATAAAATGGTTTTCTTAAGAATAAGATCACAGCTGGCTCTGTTGTCTCAGCCTGATTCTTTATGCCTGAGTTTTGCACATATTATCCCTTGTCAGTGGAGACTTTGTATGATAGACTTTCTGTCTTAAGTGAAACTAAAAGAACATATTCTATTCTATTCTATTCTATTCTATTCTATTCTATTCTATTCTATTCTATTCTATTCTATTCTATTCTATTCTATTCTATTCTATTCTATTCTATTCTATTTCTAGAGTAGATGATTCCTACTTTATAAAAGTTATTCCAGTATTTTTTTGCCTCATCAGAAATAATGAGGCAATTTCTGAGAGCCATTCTAGCTGCAGTTAAAATAATTTGGTAGAAGAAAGTAATGAAAATGTCCTAAAATACATATGTGCAACAGCAGGAAGTATACAGAAATCTTCAGGTACATAAGGTAAGAAGAGCTGCCTAGCTGCACTTACAAATATCTGAGTGATTAAAGGATCTAATTCTCCTTGTATACATGCTACATGAATAAATTACTTGTCTGCTTAGACCAATTCCATAAATTGGGATGTATAAATCTAAATACTATATTTTAATTTATAGACATGTGCCTAATAAAGGTGAATTTCCGTACAGATTCAGAGAACACACACAAAATGTGTCTTCCAATAATGAGTTATTTTGGATACTATTTTATGAAGAAACCTTCAATATCCTTTTACTACATCCTTTCTTGTCACTCTCTTAAGAAATCTAGATAATTCACTTCATTTCAGATAACTGTAGGGTTTTATTTATCTTAAAAATATTATTAATGTTATATTATTATTAATAAATGATTTATTATGATTTTTCTTTCTTCAATCTTCATTTTTATTTTATATTTTCTTCAATCTATTGATAATTTTCTTTACAAGGCAGAGTTACACTGATTTTTTTTTAATTTTAATATTTTTAAGAAAACCTGCCTTTAGACATACTATCTTTTACTAGGATCCCGTCAGATCTTCTAAGTCACATCAGGATGCATTAATACTTGAAGCAGACACCTCCAAGGAATATCTAGGCCTCTTAGAAAATCTAAATCAATATACAGCACAGTACTAGAGGGCAATGCACAGCTAAAAGTGTTATCTTTTATACACATTAAAAACTGATGACTTGACATTTTTAATATCCTATGACAGAAATTGTATTGATTTCTCATGCCTCACTTTTGTCTATTGCACTTAGAATCTTAAAATTTTTAGAACTTGGGCTGCCAATATGTGGTATTTCCTGTCGGGGCTGTGTTCAGTTCATCACGTCATCTCTGTCCCTTGAGGAGGAAGATTGGAGGGGGATCTTTCCTTCGATGCCTGGAGCTCCTCCTCTCCCTCCTGCCTCACTGATTTGGTGTCTGCAGGGCTGTTTCTCACATATTCTTACTCCTCTCTCCTGCTGTAACTGCAGAGGGTTTTCTTGCCACTTCTCAAATCTGTTATCCCAGAGGCGCTGTTGCTGACGGGCTCAGCCTTGGCCAGTGGCAGATCCAACTTGGAGCCAGCTGGCATTGGCTTTATCAGCCATAGGGGAAGCTTCTAGAAGCTTCTGCAGAAGCCACCCCTGTAGTCCCCCTCCTGTTACCAAAACCTTGCCATCCAATACAAAATCTCTTCTCTAACATCAAATAGGTAGTAACTGACATTTGAGTACTCTAGAGTTTGCTTTGGTGATAAAATCAAAATTGCTGAATTCATCTTAAGCTAGGACAGAAACTAGCTCTTCTGTTTTTTACTGATTACAGCTGATCTTGCTTGCAGAAAGCCTAAACTGATTTGACACATGGATTATCCCTACTTAAGCTGTGAACACAGAGACTGGCCCAAGTTATCACATTTTGGTACCTTTTCAGTGTAAGCTCATCTCTAACTGAGAAGAAATAAAAATGGTTGACCTACTCTAAGATTCTCTGTCAAGCAAGATTTTTCCTGTCTTAAATGCTTAATGAGAAGTCATGCCAAAATCCTCTAAAAGCAGATTCTTCTTCAGAGTACCAATTACACCTCCTAGACACTGCTATTAACAATCATGTGGGTTTATTTTTATGGAAAGCAGTGTGAGCACTGTGTTGAAATATGGATTCAGTGAGCTAACTAGTGCCCATAAAAGGAGAATAGAGCATAACAACAACCAACTCCTCTGAATTGAGTCCAAATGAGACATTTTATGTCAATAATTCAGAATGCATCCTGTGCAACTTAAAATTCAATTTATGTAGCTACTTTCCTCAGTATACTGTTAAGAATCGGACTGAAGACTGAGATCTACAGAAGTCAGCTACCAGAACTATGAGCTGCCTAAGTTTACTTGTTGGAGGCTCACTGTCCCTCTAAAGTCCCACATTTTGACCCTTGATGGTACAGAATTTTAAATTCCTAGCCCCTCAAATACTCTCCTAGAGTCATGTGAACCTATTCTTATACAACATACAGCCAAGGCTGGAGCTTCAAACTTTATTGTTCATGTACCAGACTGGTATCTCAATTAAAACAGAATAGTAATGCTGCCTTTTGTGGATCATCGTAGATTTAGTTTATTTTTTTAAAACAGTTAAAAAAAAAATAAAAAGCCTTACCTCAGAATAATGCTGCCTTTTGTGGATCACGGTATATTTAATTAATTATTTTTAAACAGTTAAAAAATTGAAATGTTTTGCCGTATTTTGGCTCCTATCACATAAAAATGCTATTTTGAATGAGCCTTTCCACAGGAACCGGCACATACATTTCCTAATTGGGGTCTGTTACAGAGCTACTCTACCCTAGGCAAGAGTATGCTGGAATCTTTCCTCTTGCATTTTAGACAAGGCATAACTTAATGTCACGTTCTGACAATGATAATGGATTCAATATTTGTAGGTGAGATCAGGTAAATGTTGATGGAACTTTCAAATTGGTTAAGTGTAAAATACTTCAGGGCTGCCAAGGGTGCATGCACATAGGAAAAAGCAAACAAAGGTACCTCAGAGGCGGGTAACATTAGGATGGAGATGTGTATTAATATTACAATTAGATTATAATGAACCAAGTTCATCTGAAGAAAATTATTTTGTCAGAGTTGTTGGCTCAGCAGCGTCACATCTATCTCCCTTCAGTGTCAGGTGCTATGTGGTTCCTTAGCTGAAAAGTACCCTTGAGTTCTCCCCCCTGCAAAGATTGCAGTGGAGCCTGGCTGAGGTGCCTCCACACCACTCCACCCTCTGTTCTGTCCCTCTTACAGGGGCTCACTCTTGTCTGGGGAATCATTGTGGACCATGCCAGCCATGTTCCATCCAGGCAGTAGAAGTTGTATTTCACCCTATAGCTTCCATAACGTTATAACCTGTCAGGATGTGAATGGAACTTCTCCTCAGCCATTTTTCCACCTATGGATCAGGCTTCACTTTTTCTTCTTCTTTATCTAAGATCTGTATCTCAATCCATAAAGCTTATTTGTCACTGACACTTCTGTAACAGTGTTTTCTCCCTTTTAATCGTGCGCATTTTTCATGCCAAAAAGAGGACTTCAGAAGATTTCTGGCTGGGCTATTCACCCCCATGCCAGCATGACCCAGAATGTCAGGTATTTTGTGACAAAGAGAGAGAGTAAGGTAGACTGCTCCACAGTGGCTCCATATCCATACTGCATCCAACCCTATCCACAACAGCATGAATAGTTTATATTTTTAGTCCTTACCCCATTTTTATGAGACTTTTTAAATTAGTAGTTATATTTGTGTACCTTTTCATTCTTTTTTAGGCATGAACAGATCTTGGGCAGCTGCATAAGTGAAATAAATGCAGGTCATGAGGACTATGACACAGTGAATCACTGTTTATCCTATCTCTAAAAATGCTTAGAGCCACATAATTTGACTTCAACATTTTCTGTGCTCTACAGTGAATATACTATCACTAGTCATCTTTTCTGTGTAATGTTAGTACTAATTACTCTGATGAAAAGAATATAAGAGAATTATTACATGTGGATTAACTTTAATCTGTTTCTTGCTGAAGCAAACTTGCTTGCCTTCTATATTATCCCATAGAATTGCTTTTAAAATCAATTAGGTGAGAGCAATAATTTCTTCAGACAATATTCTATTAGCTGTCCTGGAAGATTATGATTCCTTAGACTTCTTTTTCAAGCAAAAGGATATTAATCTATCAAGATAGTAATGACAAAATATGAATAAAACAAACTTACTTAGGTAAATTATTGTTTATGGGTGAAAGAAATCAAGAGTTATTTTCATAGAAAAATAGAACGATTTGGGTTGGGAGGGACATTAATGACCCTCTACTACCAGACTCCCTGTCATGGGCAGGGACACCTTTCACTAGAGCTGGTTGCTCAAAGCCACATCCAGCCTGGCCTTGAACGCCTCCAGGGCTGGGGAATCCACAGCTTCTCTGGACATCCTGTTCCAGTGTCGTACTACATTCATATGAAAAATTTCTTCCTAATGTCTAGTCTAAACCTACCCTCTCTCAGTTTAAAGCCATTCTGTCTTGTCTTATCTCTATGTGCCCTTGCACAAAGCCCCTCTCCAGCTCTCTTGTCAAGCCCCCATCAGATACTGGTCAAGTATTACAAGAACTTTCACTTCTCCAGGATGAACAGCCCCATCTCTCTCAGCCTGTCCTCGCAGGAGAGGTGCTGCAGACCTCTACATCTTTAAGTATAGATATTATTCCAGTTAATGAGAGGGGTTTTGGCTTAATTTTTTTTAATTTTAAAACCTTTAGGGTGTAACCATTATTAACAAATAAACTGGAATATTCTTAGTGCTTAGCAGCTGAATGGTTCAGTTTAGATGTGTTGGGATATATCTGTCAAGTGAACTTGTCTCTTATCTCTAAGCATATGATAGAAACAACTAGGAAATGTATTTTAAAACTTAGGAAAGAGTAAAATAATTATTTTCAGGCCATCTAGACCTTGCCTAGAGCATTGTTCCATTGTTATAATATTGAATTGTAAAGGGATTTATTGGGATAACTGCAATGAGCAATTGCTGTGTCTCAGCCTCATATTTAAAGAAGTTTTACATGCAGAAGGTGTCTTCATGGCCTTCTGTGGCTCATTTCCCTGTCCCTGGCAAAGAAGGTATAAAAATTCCTTAGCTTAAGACTATGTGAGTCCCACATTAGACTTGCCTAGGAACTACTGTGCTTTGCTGTCCTTTAATCTAATACATAAACACATAAAAAGCAAACCAATTAATTTTACTTCCTTGAAAAATTATCTTCCTAATTTTAGCTATCAAGAATTCTAAAGCTGAGCAAGTAAAAGTAGTTATTTCTAGTAAAAGATTTTCTATTGCAAAAAATTTAAAAATTAATTCCACCAAATTTTACCCTATATAAATATAAAGCAATTCCTATGGGAAACATACTGTCAATCACCTTTTTGACTGTTACTGATTATTTATCAGCAGGTCTTCAGTGAAGACGTGGACTACCAATTGCAGAAAAAAAATTATTATGGGTATTTTTCAGAAGCAGAACTTAAAATTCTCTTTTCACAAGCTTCCATAACAGCAAAATTTCTTCAAGCTCTAAAGTAAGAGGGTAGTTTTCTCTGTTAAGTACATTACTAATGTGTTGGGAGGGAACGAACTGCTGTTCCTCCAATGAGATATTGATTTAATATCACTAATCTACAGGATCACCAGGTCTAAATTAAAGCTAAGAGATTTACTAGTTTCTGAAAGCTCTTTGGGGACTCCAAGTCAATGACAGTAATGCTTGGTATTAGTATTGCACAAGCTGTTGAGATACCTTATGGATGATAATTATGCCTCAGAATAACTCTTGTATCTATAAATAAGCTATGTAACACAGTCACTATTTAAAAGTCAACAACATCTACTTTTTTCAGGTACTGTATTCCTAGAGAGAAGACTGCAAGAGGGGAAGAAAAAATGTTGTGTGAAAAGCTTTTACGTTGTCCAAATCATGCTTTCTTCAAATAAATTAGTATTCTCTTTATTGGTTTTCTACTCCCATGTCTGTCTTTTAAAAAATTAGAAAGAAAAACAAAATTAAGAAAAGGTAGAGGAAATAAAGTCCTAATGGAAAAAGAACATAGAAAAGAAAACAGTATTCCACATAAACATGAAGAAATGTATGTAATTCATGCTATGAATTACATACTTGCTATGTTTTGCATTGACTTGTATTTTGAAGGATGGTAAGTTCAACCAGCTGTGGGATCCCCAGCACAGGAAGGACATTGACTTCTTGGACCAAGTGCAGAGGAGGGTCACCAAAACCCTAATAGGGGGATGGAGTACATCTTCTGTGAGGAAAAGCTAGGAGAATTGGGATTGTTCATCCTGGAGAAAAGAAGTCTTTTGGATGACCAATTTTTGGCTTTCCAATGCTTTCAGGGGGCCTACAAGAAAGAGGGAGAGAGTCTATTTACAAGGACATGTGGTGAGAGGAAAAGAGGGAACGGCTTCAACCTGAAAGTCTGTAGGTTTAGGTTAGATGTTAGGAAGAAATTCTTTACTGTGAGAGTAACGAGGCACTGGAACCGTTCTCCAGAAAAGTTGTGGATTTTCCATCCCTGGAAGTGTTTAA